>JAUCNQ010112735.1:0-11497 GCA_032352715.1 Bougainvillia muscus | reverse complement strand
CGACGTATACGGACTGAATACGGGAGTAGACGGACTGTATAAAGGTCCGGATACAGCTGGATTTTGTGCAGTGAAAGAAACTCCATCTATTTAAAAATTGACGCGAGCTGCCATGCGAATTTTGTGGACAGACTATTGATTAATGACATCAATATATCAAACTTGAGAGCCCACCGAATTTTAATACTATTTTAGATTGGCCTAAGACAACCTATTTTGTATGGGTACGGGGGGATATCTCTGCTCCTATATCTAACTTCCGTTGTACATGCGCTTTGGGCATAAAACTTGGGACAGAATACAGAAATACTTTCGGTGTTGGTGTGTCGGAAAGATATATAACTTTAGAGAAAAAAAAGATTGTTTCGTTGAATTTTCTTTGCATCCGTCCAAACAAATAATCCGTTATCTCGGTCCAGTAATTCAATTTTTGAAAATTTGTCATTAGCACATTAGTCAAATAGATTGAAGATCAAAGTCACGAAGTTTCAAGATCATCAACTAAATCGTTTAAAGATTATTAAAGATTTACAATTTGCAGCTGAACGCAAATCACCAGCGCGAATACTTTGGGTCAACAGATTAACTTTTAATTATGTGGGACTTGTTTTACTGGTAATTTCTCCTAAAACGCATTAAAAAGGATGGGAAGATTATTTTTTTAATTTTATAGTTAACTCTATTTCTCCCCTACTGAACGTCATAACTTTTTTCGTAGTGCAAGTTGTATTCTGTTTTTTAGTGACTTCCTTTCACTATGCAGTAATTTCTGAAGATTTTAGGAAAACATATATACAACAGTGGGAGTGAATGACGTCAACATGATGTGTGATTTTTTTTTTCAAAAATTACGAAAATTTCCTTTATTTCTCTGTCTGCCTTGTGTCAAATGTCTTACAAAATCAATTACTAATATCTTACGAACAAATTACCAAATTGACATGAAACTTGGACAAAAGTTTATTCATAATACATACTACGAGCTGGCGTCGTACTGTCGTCATACAACTTTTTTCTAGTCAAACGTTATGGCCGGAATCCTACAGCACACTAAAATCCATTGATCGTGAATAAAAATGCTGACGTCCGCAAAAATTACATTGAGCATAATTTTTCGATATTTAGAATCTCCGCCTTTCATTCTTTATGGTTGCCAACTTTCATAACGTCAGCCTGTTACTCTCAGAATTAAGGTGTCTGAGATTTTCGGAAAAGCCCCGTGTTGGATAGGGTTAAAAGACTAACAATCAAGTATTAAACTATAAAATAATAATTACTTTTGTTCTCCATTTCCTTGCTTCTTGAACTGTCTATAAACAACATTATAGTTTTGGTTCATTTTTTAATCGTTTTATTCAATCTTCAGTCGTATTGTTCATTCAAAATCAAAGATATCATCAGTGGACATATCATCAATCAAACATATCACCGGTGGACCAGAGTTTATCAATACGATGTTTAAACGACTGAGGAACTATGTCAGATGGCAATTGTTCCATTGGTCGATTATTCTACATTTGAATGCGTAATTTGTTACATCCATTTGGGGTTTTTATTATAGATCGTGAATTCGTGACCTCTAAGATTGTATTGGCTGCTATTCTTAAGTTCGAATGAGATAAATCAATTAATAGCGTCTTTTGCGTATTTAATTCTTGAGATAGTTTGCAGACCTTTATCATATCACTTCTATATCTCCTGTATTGCAACGTTGATAAGTTGAGCGATTTTTGGAGTTTAGTTCCCCATTTAATTGCTTTGAGTAGGTAAAAGTGTGTTCTGGGTCTGCCTACGCTAGGTATAAAACCAAAATCCTATCTCCAGTTGGATAACTCGATATTACATCACGAAGCTAAGCTATAATCGTTATAGATTTATCGTGTTATAGACCTGATAATTTACGTCGTCAGACGTTTCGAAAGGTCCTTCTCTAATTATTGGGCAATATAAATTAGATCGAAAATCTAAAATGAAATCGTCAAAAGATTGCCTATTTCCAATCTGATTTTTTTCAAATAAAGACAACATCGTTACAGGTTTTGTTTACTTTATACTCGGCTGAAATTGCAAATTTCAACCTGTAAGTTTCTTATTTTCACTCGTCAAAATGCTTGTTATTCAAAGTTAAGTGTACGGAATATATTAATCAAAACCATTTTAATTTTTGACTTTTCTAGTTTTTCTAGCCTATAAGATAATGGTGAGTTTTAATCGATTTTATAAATTGATGTAAGTATAGTGTATCAAATATATGACATCAATCCATTCTGAAAATACTATCTCAAACATATATATAAAGAATAAAACAGAATGCAAACCAAAATTTAGAAAACATTAACGTCATGAGTATATTTGAAAATTTCACCATTTTCGTCGGAGAAATATGTTATGGATCTTATTTCAAATATTCTTTACCAAGACATGCATCTTACTCACAGTTTGAGCTAAATATGGGCAATATTTTGTGTCTATCGTTTATTCTTTTAAAATACCACTGCACGAAATCCAACTGTATCCGGACTTTTTTCAGTCCGTATTCGTCGGTATTAAGACAGAATGCGAGCATTCTGTCTTAATACCGACGTATACGGACTGAATACGAGAGTAGACGGACTGTATAAAGGTCCGGGTACGGTTGGATTTTGTGCAGTGAACGTGATAAAGATGGAATGTATTTCCTTTATTTTTGTTGAGACAAATCCCTAACTTTGAACGATGTTGTGAAATAACCTGCAATAAATTTGGAGAAAGTTTCCCTCAAGATTTCTGAAGGTTGTTTGGTAAATTTTCTTAAGTGATTTGATTAAAAGAGATAATGATCAGCGACGGATGCAGACCCAGTCGTAGCATAAAGCTGAGTAATACAGCTAAAGAAATTTTGATAGCCTTTTAAAAGGCTACACGGTGATCTTCGCTTTGAAGTATAAACAAATCGGATTTTTTGACGTTTTTTTGTTAAGGGAAGCCATAAAACTTTAATAATTTGTGTCTTTCTTATAAGGGATTATCTAAGCAACCTAGAGAAATATTATAGCTTAAAAAATCTTTCATCAAGCTCTTTAAGATAGCATTTTGGGCATCTTTAAAAACTGTTGCATCCGAGAATATCAGAAAAGCCAATTTCTACAATTCCCAAACTTTCTTTGAGTCTTCAAAAACTTCTTTTGAATCCAGTTAGATAATTAATAGGGATCCATTCATGAAATCAAATTATTTTAGACATTCATGAAATCAAATTATTTTAGACATTGTGGAATAATCTGGTATAATTAGAAAAAACCGGAAATCCGATTTTCGAATGCAAGATCGCCGTGCTATTGGAAATTGAAAGTAGAATGACTACGTTCTTGTGGTTATTGCTTTGACTAGTTAAACCTTGTTCCGTTTATGATTGTTGTTTTATACTGAGTCTAGTTTCGTTTTGTCATATTTTCAGTTCAGGAGAAGTGTCTTTGTGAAATTGTTTGCGGAAGAATTAATTGCGGGATTAATTTTTGCGGCTTTGGCCGCAAAGAAATCGTGGTTGGTGGGACTTATTTTTGCGGATTTACCCAAACTGTAGGAATTTGCGGGGATTTATTTTTGCGGATTTGGGTAAGAGGTAAAAAGAAAGAACTCTATTTTTCAAGAAATAGGAGAAATAGATAATGAGTTAATTTTCTTCATTTTCATCAACAAGTACATCGAAAATGTTTCTATCTGAGGTTTTTGAAGGGTGCGTAAATTTCAAAAAAAAAGAAAAAAATTAAAAACCTAATAATTGCGGGACAAATTTTTGCAGATCGGCGTCTTGAATTGTGAATTTGCGAGACAGATTTTTGCGGTGTTCCGCAAGTAATTCTTCCGCAAAACTAAGTGCGAAGAAAAAATATATCTTTATGCCCCGTGGAGCCTATCTTATTCTTGGCGGAGCAAGCCATTAAAAAATACAAAAAAAATATTAAAATCTTCCCAATCACAACATTTTAAAGTTAATTTGATGACGTTTTCAGCTATCAATTTTCGATGTGACGTTTGTAATCATAAACTAAGTACGAATAAGGTAGCAGGTCTCAGTATAAAATCATCTGTTCAAATCATTTTGTGCCGTATTTATGACGTGACGTCACATAATTTAGCAATTCTTAAAAATAGATTTTGACGACATTATTAAAATGAAAATATAGAATATATACAATAAAATCTTAGCTTTCATAAAATAAAATGCAGACTCCAGTCCTTAACTCGCACTAGTGTAGAATAATAATCTTCATGAGTTTTTTCTATATGTATAATTTTAAACTTTTTGACAAATATAAGGGCTCAAACTAGACCTGTGATTTAACCCTATTTGATCAACTTCAAGGATAAATAATAGTTTATAGGACTCTTTTAGGCTCTCGCGAGACACTGATTTAAGGTACTGCACAAGAAATTTCTTCCAGGCGAGGATAGCTAATTTAAAATTATAAGTACGATTACTATGATGATGGGAAAAATTTCGGAGCGACTTTAATAGACAACAGATATGCCTATAACCTTATACCGTATACCTATACCATAGAAATATATTTCTATGCCGATACCTAGCAAGCGTCGAGATAAAGTATTTTTTAGCTGTTAAGAGTTAATCAAATGTTTATAGCCTTTCAAAACTTAATGACGCCTGGTCTTCATTTTCCTCCCCTAACTTCTTGCATACTCCAGATCTTCTTCTTGAGACAGTCCTTTTTCCAAGTGTGTATAGCTAACATTTCAAACACTGATTGGTTCTTCCAGTAACACCTCATAATACACGTTTTTACGTAAGTCTAAAGAAAAACAATACAATCAGCATTAATGTATATGCTTTGCACACGTTTACATGGAAAATCGTTGTGGGCGAAATGAACTGTCATGGCTTCTGTGATTTTCCGACGGAAAAATTTAACCAATCACAGAAGTCATGACAGTTCATTTCGCCTATAGAAAGTCTTCATGTAAACGTGTTCTTAGTATGGGGTTATGCAAAGCATATGTGACCATCTAACTTTTAATCTAACAGAATTTTACAGAATCGTAATCAGAGAAATAGGATGAGTTCTTACTGTATTTATATTTGTTGTTGAAATAAATTAACAGTTGTGCCTCTAAGCTACATACGACTATATTCCTATGGTTTCGATTAGCTTTTGGGCAGGTAGAACAACAAATCATGTTACCTAATTTTATAACCGGAGATGTAGAAAAGCTTTTCTCCATCATTGTAACAAGCTATACAGTTCAGAGGCGGACTCAGAACATGCTTTTGCTTAGTCACAGCAGTAAGAGGGAGACTCAAAGTCATTAATTTTAATTACTTTATGTATGATAATGGGTCTCTAAAGACCCATTGTCATACATAAAGTTATTAAGAATTAAAAGTAATTGTGCTCCATCGTAATGCTCTGACTAGGTTGGATCCGCCACTGACAGTTCCCCATCGGAAAAACACAACGGATAACTGCAGGTTGTGCTATTGGATAACATTAGATGACGTTAAGATATTTAAATTTTAATCCATCGTTGAACAACTTGGTTCACCCGATTTAATCAACTAAAAAAAACTTAGCTGAAACTTAGAAAGTTGTTCTGAAGTGTTATTCAACTCCATGCATAAAAATCAGATTTGGATTATATAGAGTTATTTGACAATCTTGAAATATTGGGAATCCTTTTCTCTCGACTTTCATGTTTCAAATCACTTCATTTTCATCTCAGATAAAGTGTCACTTGCATACAGTATGCTCAAAGGCACTTCTTCTGAGTGAGCATTTTTTAGGAATGAAACGGATTTATGAAGTGAATTTTTGATACGTATTTTGATTTTTGTTGAATCTCATTTTACGTTGTGTAAATAACCTCACCATTAAAGGAAAACGCACGGTCATCTTTATTTGAGACAGTTTTTTTCTGTCTCCTTAAAGTTGCTGATTTAATAGTGCTTGGTTGTTTAACAATCCACTTTTTAAAATCTTGTGCTGATTTACTGAGACGACGTAATTTCTTTTGTTTTTTATCTTCAAATTCTCTATTGTTATTGTTGATATTTGGTCTTGGTGTTGGTGGCGTACATGGAGCTGGTGGTTTGATTTCTTCCTTATAACTAAAAAAAAATGAATACTAATAAATTCATGCTTTGTGCGGCGACGGAGCCCCCCCCCATATCTAAGTCAAGATTGGCTTAGTTTTAGAACCTGAAACTTTGCATGGTTATAGCAGCTATGATTTAGTTTATAAAGCAATAGGAATTTTTATCATGACTTCATTAAATTTTGCTGACGTCAGCATTTTGTCGTATAAGACTTTTCAAGAGAATGGTGACTGAAAATGACGCAATGGCTGTATATGATGCCATGAAATTAGTCACGTGGTTTTATCTCATTTGGATATGCAAGCTACAGTCCCTGCAGCCTCATGGCATCAATATTGATGTCGGAGCATACGGCAGGGAAATGTATGCTTGCTATCAACAGACATTTTAACACCAAATGTATCACATCTCATTGACGTCTTTACGTCAATGGCGTCATACATTTGACGTCAATTATATTACGTATGTCTTTGCAATGTCTTCCTTTTTATTTTACGTTAATGTACAGTGTCTTTTTTCATTTGTGCAAATCTCCTTGAAGATGTGACAACTAGTCACGTAACGTTGAGAAATCTTGGCTCTCTGCGAGCGCTTTAGCGCGAGAATTGAGCGAACGGAGTGAGCGAACGCCTTTGGATATCCACCAAATAATTAAGTATGCGAACTTTCGCATAAATTAAATTTCATTAACTCAGACGGGGGTAAATATTAAAACCTGGTATTTATTTATTTTGTTTATTTGAAATGAAATAAAAAATTCTTTACCCATAATTTAAAATTTAAATTTAAAAGAGAAATCAACAAGGTGTTTATTCGCCATCTTGCTTCTTGCGATTCACCAGAATACTCGAACGCTCCCCCTGTTACAAACATCGCATGCTAAATTTTCCTTTGTAATTTTTGTCACGTGAAAAGGCAGAAATGTGCCTTGTCGTGGTGGATATCCCCAGTCGTAGCTTTCATCAGTTCCCGTACGGCATTACGCACTCCGATTTCCCGCTTTTATCCCGATTGCTAATTCTTCGCGCCCCGATTTTGCTTAAGCTGCGACTACCAGTCTACTTTATATCCCTGCTACAGGGTATTTAATTTCGCGAATTTGAGCAAAATATACCTTTCGCGGGTATAAAATTTCGCGAGTAAGGACGAAAATATTATTTTTGAATATCATAATAAAATAGCTATATGTCGGGAAATTGCAGAGTTATTAAATAAATCTTTGTCAAATAAAACTATTAGCTTCGTGTAGTGTCATTGCCTTTTCTCCATTCGGTATTTAACTTCGCGAATGAAGAAAATCAATATAATTTCGCGCGTATTAATTTTCGCGTTTGTGAGCAAAATTCGCGAAATTCGCGAAATTTAATACTCCCGAATATTTATACCTCTAAGGTAGGTGGTTTTGACTAATGAAACTTTACCAAAACATGTAAAATAGATTTATATTGAACCTGACCAAGTTTCAAACGCTAAAATACAGTACTTCAAAAGTTATTAAAACATTTCCGACAGGGGGGGAGTTGTATACGACAAAATGCTGATGTCAGCAAAATGTAATGACGTCATGATAAAAACTTCTATCGTTTTAGAAACTACAACATATCTACTGTAACCATGTAAATTTTCAAGTTCTAAAAAACTAAGCCAATCTTGAGTTAGAGATAGGGTGGGTTCCACTTAAGAACAAGCTGCAAAATAACGACATGCAGACGGTATAGTGGTAGCTCACTTGGTTTTCACCAGAACAGTCCTGTTTTCCAACAGTCCAATCCTTGTTGCAGAATCTCGGATCCGAAACTCCACTGCGCTGCCCCTTATAGCGTATCTAGCCCCTTCGGATACATCGTTTTGTTGTGATTCAATAGAAAGATTATATAAAGTTCGAATCTTTATTCAATTGATGTTTTTTTCTGTTATGCATTGCGCTAATAAATGCCTGACCAATACAAACAGTCAGATTATATTTCAATTTCAAAAAATCAATGAAAACAACAAAAAGCAACAACAAACAACAAACAACAACAAATGAGTTAACTCTTTAACAGCAACAAGATACAACAAACAAAAACAAATGAGTTAATACTTTAACAGCAACAAGATACAACAAACAACAACAAATGAGTTAACCCTTTAACAGCAACAAGATACAACAAACAAAAACAAATGAGTTAACCCTTTAACGCCAGATTGTAACAAAATGGTCAAACACACTTTAACACATGTATGTCCATTTAATTGGACACTAGGCATTAAGGGTTAAACAAACAACAACAACAATAACAACAACTTACATTTCAATTCTTGGTAGAATACCTTTCAATTTGTTATTAATATTTTTTACCATTGTTTCACCGTACCAACACCATGCTAGATTATCTGAGTCAAACATATATAATGTATTTGTCACATGAAAGATATCACCAATATCAAAACTAAGTTCTGACTCTTTTGAAGCTTTGTAGGGTAATAAACAACTAAAGAAATGTTCAAAAAAAATATTTATAGTCAATCATTACAGCTAGGGACCATCCATTTATTACGTACGCCGTCAGGGGGAGGGGTTTGCAAAAATTCGTACGTTTGCGTACTTGGGGGAGTCATAAAAGAGTACGTACGGGTGAGAGTGAGGGGTCAAGGAAATCTAAGTAGGGTGAAGTTGATGTGAATACGATCCTAACTACTTTTAATTAGCAATAAAGGAGTAAGGTGATAAGCATCGTAGTTATCTTTTATCCTTTTATACCCAATAGTAACAAAATAATCACACAAAATTCAACAATCCTAAAGCAAAATGTTTTATAATTGATTGTAAAAGGGTGTATGACTACTTGATGGACACCAGGCGTCAAAGAGTTATAAATTGTCATGGTTTTTGCAAATCTTACCGAACATAAAGTGAGTCGTGCGATCCTTTGGTGATTAAGTCTTTACAATCTGAAGAAAAAGAAAGATTTTTGAGCTACGAAGTTTAATAATGGACCCTTTGTTGTGACACAATATGTCGCAAACGCCACAATATGTCGCAAAAATCAACACTATATGTCGCTAACGCCACAATATGTCGCAAACTTTAACACAATATGTCGCAATGATTAAAATTGTAATTTTTGCAAATATCAACACAATATATCGCAATTTTTGAAAAAATCGACACAATACGTGGCAAAAAAGAAATACCTTAATTATTTCTTGATCGACCGTGATGATGTTATTGGGATAAATTCATCTAAAATTTAACTGAGGATGGGTGTGCTTATTACTTTACTAAATTCACCCCCCCCTCCCCCTGCATAACTTTCAAACAACAGAGGGTATGAAACTTTGCACAATTAGTATCTATTATTTTCTTAACAAAACGACGTCATTAATTTCCTGGTCGCGTCAGCATAATTTTTTGCCGGGGTAAATTTTAATGTAAATAGAGTTTGATTTTAATAGGTGAAAACACTCTGACAACATTTCAAAAATTATTGTTATAAATAAGAATTCGCTAAATTTTTCTTTTTCCACCTGTTGACAAATAAGTCACTATTCTTTTTTCGTAAAAAAATTGGGTAATTTCTTTTTTGACGACAAGGTTTTTTGGAGAAAAGTCACAAAATTTGTTCAGAAGTTCAGAAATTACCAACAGAAGTTACAGTTAAAGATGTGAGGGGGGGGGGGGGGGGTCGACCCAAGGGCTAATAGGGTTAATTGAGTTTAATAAATAGGATCATGCAGAATGTCTTATCAGATTCCTCTCCTGAAATCTGGTAAAGGAAGAAAAATTGTTTTTTCACGATGGCGAAATAAAATTCCCATGAAAGATTGTTTTTTCACGAAAAAAGTATTTTGTAGAGAGAAATTCCCATTTTTGACTCGAAAACTTGCATTTACATAAGCGAAAATTATAAAGGCTGAATGATTTGCAAAATTCAATCTAACGAAAAATATCAAATACCAACATTTCGCGAAATCAAATTCCCGCGAAAAGTTTCATTTTTCCAAATTCGCGAAATTAAGTAACCGCAAAAAATCGATTTTCTTCGATTCGCGAAATTAAATTCACGCGATAATTTCTTCTTTTAAGGTAAATAACAACCTGCTAGGACTTGATTTGAAATTGCTTCAAAAGTGCAAAAAGAACAGCCTGCAGTTGTCCGTCAGAAAAGCTTTGCTTAAGGAATATCTTACTTGTATTGTATTTGACTTCAATACGTAGCTGTACACAATGTCTGTGATTTAACAATGTTCTTGTAGCAAAATCGAGTGTTGCTTTAGTTAGGTCTGAAGAATTTAACTAAAAAAACAACCAAAAACAAGGGTAATGCTTCCAATGATAATCACTACATGTTTTTCCTATAACAATTTTATCAAGTTACCTGCAGAAATGTGGAATTTTACACCAGATTTCAGTAGATTATATAAGCAAAATTATAAACTACTTCAATTTGCTGTTTGATAGAGACTATCTAGTATCAAAATTCGCTTAAATTCGCTTCACAAATCGCTTCATTTTCACCTCAAATGAAGTGTTATTGTGCATACTTTGTATGCATATTAACACTTCATCTGAGGTGAAAATTGACAGGAATAAAGCAAATTTATAAAGCAAATTTTTGAGACGGTCCCTTAATAACCTCACCTGCAATATCCTATCCCCAACTTTTAATCCAGATAGTTGAGCAACACTGCCAGGTAGTAATTCATTAATAAATATTCCAGTCTTGTTACCTCCTGCTATAGTAAATCCTATTGGTTCCGTTACACGTTTTTCCATGCGTAAAACACGAGTTAGGCTGAAAAAATAAAAACAGGCTAAGATAGTTGGATGAAAAATAAACAGGAATATTTTTAGCTAATTACTATAAGTTACAAATCTTCATACGAATTTTGTGGATGGTAACGTAGCATGACTGGAGTAAACCATACCTTTTCTACAAAAATTGATTATTACTCTTCTTATCAGACCACAAAGAATAATTATAAACAAAGATTTTCATCAAACCTTTACACATGGCGAGTTTACACATGTCGTTTACATAGTAGGCTGTAAATGACGTCATAAATAAATGTGTTATGAAATAATAATTTTACCAAACAAGTAACCAGTATTTACATATAACTACATATTTTACGGAAGTTTTTCTAACCTCCGGACTACTGCATTATATGATAAAAACTCATTCATTTCTGCAAGCCGCTGTGGTTACCAATCATTATTTGATTTCTGCTACATGTCACACTGAGATTGCTTAAGCAATCTACTCAAGTAAGCAATCTGCGTGTGACTACGGTGTACAATTTTCTTACATCAAACGGAAGCAGCCATCTGTGTGTGTTCTTCAAGTTATGTGTTCGGTAAATATTTGAAATATCCCTACAGAAGTGTCCTTGGTGGAGTTCATTTTTAGCATTGTTGCAGGC
>JAUCNQ010112724.1:0-11499 GCA_032352715.1 Bougainvillia muscus | reverse complement strand
TCTTTTTTCTTTTTTTTACATATTTTCTTGCTTGGCTCTACAATCTTTGACAGCTGATTCTCTCCAGATTTTACCTTCATAACCAATGGTTGTCTCAAAATAACCGATTTTATACATTTTGTTATTAAAGATGCTAGATACAGATTACCATGTTCGTTTAGGTAAAGCATGTCATGGTAAAAATAAAATGTGTTTATGTCATTATTTGGATTTAACCATTCTGTTCCACCGTTGAGATAAAAAACGGATGGAAACTGCTTACATAAGGTGGTTATCATCATATTCGCTATATATATATACCAAGTTATTATTTGCAAAGAATAAAAAACAACACCTTAATAATAACTGTAATTTGTGATATCTTTGTGTTATCTCTCTCTTCGGAGAGCAGGTGTAGCTTAATATATTTATTTGAACAAATCTAGAACTAGAGATATTATACAACATACAACAAGAAACTATAAGAGACTGTCTTCAAAATCTTTATTTGAAATTTGAATCAATTTTCGTTCAGAAGAAGTGTTTGTATGCAGATAGACACCTCTTCTGTCATGAAAATAGTATATATAGTATACTACTTGTACTACTATGAAACTACTACTATGAAAGTACTACTGTTAAACTTTTATGAAAGTAAGTGGTTAAAAACTTTAAAAAAGAAGGATATGATTAAAGCTAGCAAGTTTTTTTTAAACACCTTCAGATTTATTTGTTATCTTAAATGCAATGTATGGTGGAGGAGAGTTTGAAAAACATTTTGTTGAAATATAAATATCCCCAAGGACTTGAACTCCAGAAAGAGCATGGTTACATCAATGCTTCCTTTCTCGATCTTGATATTTCTCTTAATAATAGGGTTTTTGATTTTGATAAAAGCTTTTTGATAAGAGAGATGCTTGCCCTTTTGATAGTGTCCGAATGCCTCACAATATGCCTTCTAAAATCTTTTATAGGACAATAAGTGCAGAAGTCCTGTGTATTGCATCATCTCTATTGAGACGCAGGTTCCAGCAGGGTGCAGATAAGGAAAGTGTGATATCGTTGTTAAAGAAGACATATGTTAGACATGAAGTTCTTGTCCAGTTTAGAGCCACCTCCAAGAATTTCTTTAGTTTACTGTTTTATGGAATATGAGTTGGTTAACAAGCGAATTTTGAGAGAAGTGTGTGGAATGAGTGAGTGAATTAGTGTGTGTGTGTGAGTGAGTGGGTGTGTGCATGTCTCTTGTCACATTTCAATTAACATCTGGGAGACTGGGTTGCTTCTCATGACCATAATTTGGGCCTCCTCAGTTTCTGGTACTTAAGCCAGTCAAGCAACAGGATTTGAAACTTATATCATTGAAATGCTGACAATTTTCATTTTTCATTTTTCATTTTTCATTTCTTATCGAGTGTTTCGTACCTTGTAGGTTTTTATTTAAGAGCAGCTATTAAAAGCTGTGGATTCTAGCACTCAAAACTGGTTTGTATAAGTGTGTCAGTAGCGCCTCACACAAGTGTCTGATAAATGAAAAGATTCATTGTATTTTTATTGTGTCATGAACTGGTTTGTGGATTTTATCCCCTTGAAAGCTTGATGTGCTTGTAGTACTGTGATTTCGTAGAGTGGATTGGGTAAATTTGAGTATGAGTCTTCAATAAAAGATCTGCATGACTTATCTAAGATATGATTTGCGATAAAATTTTGTATATATATAGTCTTTATAACTAAGTTTAAAATCCAATTTTTCTTTAAGAATATTCCTAATATTATAATATATATATACAGTACCATAATTTATGTATTCAATATAATATATATACTGAAAAACGGAAACATCATAGCGTCAGAAACATTTTGAAAATTGATATATATATATAATTTAGTTAATTGTTAATTGTTGTACTACTGTACATAATTTTATTATTTGTGTTTTAACCAGTATACTACATATAATAAGTAGATCCATACCTGAAGCTAGTGTAAGCCCTGGGTACTAAAGTTAGCAATGATCAAGTACACACAAATACCCTTCATCTGTTTTCAATTTAAACGTCATAAATCAGTCCCTTATTTATTTAGAAAAATGAAACATCGCATTTATATATATACTATTTAACTAATTGATATTACAAAAATCTTTAAAATGAAGTTATTTATGAAGCAATTGGGTCTTTTGCTATGGAAGAACCTGAGGCTAAGAAGGCGACAAATGGTATGTATATATTTTGACCCTCATAAAAGTTTGAATTATTACTTGAGATAGACAACTCACATCTGCTTTGTAGCTGTAACTGTTTTTTTTACTAAATTTAATTTAGGATTCGCTTCATTTTCACCTTAGATGAAGTGTTATTGTAACACGTAAGTCTTCATCTGATATGAAAATGAAGCGTTTTGCGAAGCGAATAAAAGCGAATTTTTGAGACGAACCCTTAGAAAGTATCACAAAAATAAATACTCTTATTTTATTATAGGTACGTAACATAGTTGAGATCTTTTGGCCACTTGCAATATTTCTGATTTTGGTATCTGTTCGTCACAAGCGACCACCTGAGAAGAAACCTATGTTTGAAAATAAAACTTCAGGTATATTCTGCAGTTTTAGCAGATAGTTAGAGACTGTCCACAAATTTCGTATGGAAATTCGTATATCAATTTTCATACAGAAGGAGTGTTTTATACAGAATGAGTGTATGCACAAAACACATTTCATTTGTGATGAAAATGGTTTGTATTACGATACGAATTTTGTAGACAGTCCCTTAGAGCAGCATTTCTTTTACAGAAATCTGTCTTTAACTCTATTTGAATTTTAGTTCATTTTACTTGTCTGACATTCAGTGATTATTTCTGGCATTGTTAACAGGGACCAGGCGTTGAGTACTAACGAAAGCATCCACTAAGAGGTGTTCTGAAAAATAGGTGTTCTGGAAGCACTGTTTGAAAAGAAGTTTCTGTAAAACTGGCCTGTTCTTAGACAGTATGAAAAGCTTCCTGCGAAATAGAGGTGTTCTGAGCATTACTATTTGAAAGTTAGCTGTTCTGAGATAAAAATGTAAAATAGCTGTAAAATAAGAGGTGTTCAGTTCTGCCTGTTCTGAAGGAAAAATACATCTTTTTTGTAAATCAGAACACCTATTTTTCAGAACATCTATTAGTTGAAGCTTCCGGCTCTGTTAAATTCCAAAAATAATTACTTGACAGCTGTGAAATATATTTGTTCTTAGATTTATTTTAAGAAAGTTCTTGGCAGAAATGGTTTACCTGGGAAATAAATCTGTTCTTAACGAGTAATAATTTAACCTAAAAAAAGACACACCTTGAAAATCAGAACACCTATATTTCAGAACACCTATTAGTGGATGCTTCTCTACTAAATTGTTTTATAAAAATACCATTTCTTGTTCAAATTTTGTTGATTAATAGTGAAAATGTTGTTGAGAGTTGATTTATCAGTATAGCAAGGTCATGTTAATCTTATTAAGGATGGTTGCTAAACAGATTGTTTTTACTACTGTAGTACCTTTTTACCCTAATAATAAGACACTTTTACAATTATATCAAATTAAAAATCCCCTTTTTTTGTAGTGTACATATGTACATAATGTGTCAAAATGTCCATCTCCAAATCGTTTCATTTCCTTCACAGAAGAAGTGTCGTTGTGTATACTTTGTATACACATGACACTTCTTCTGAGATGATAATTTATACATATGAAGCGAATATATGAATCAAACTTTTAAGAACTCTTTAATTATATAATAATTGTAGACATACTCCTGAATTGTATCAATTGATGGCAATTTGTGTTGATTAGATAAACTTAATTTTTGCATGACTAGCCAAATTTTTTTGTTTGGGGGAATGGAATTTGATTATTTCTGCTGCAATCATCATTTTTAATTAACATTAACTTAATAAGCTAAAATTTAAACCTGTCTTTGATTAAGTGATTTTGAAACATTATCTATGACGGAGTGCTATTTTAGTATATTTAGTCAAAAATAAACTTTTTCTGCAGATTTTTCAAAGATATGGCAAAACTGTTTTTTGCATACTTCTGTTTAAAACTATTGTCTATTTTGTCTCTTTTTAGATGCAATATATTTTGTTCCAAGAGCTTTACCATCAGCTGGAGCCTTACCTTTTTTACAATCGATATTTTGTGATTATAAATTGAGCGAATACCATCCTGAACCTAAAGAAATTCCTGATTTTAGAAACTCAGTGTAAGTATCACGAAATTCGTATCGTAATATGAACCATTTTCAACATAGAAAAAGTTTTTATGTGCATACTCTAAGTATGCTTTTCACAGAAACAGGGATATATCCAGAGAATTTGTCTACCACCGCTTTTGTCCTTCAAGATTGAGTTTTGACCTTGAATATATAAGCAGAGTAGCTAGAGCGAAGCAAGAGCTGCGTAAAACAGATGGGAGTTGGGGTGTGCTCTGTGAGCACCCCAGCAGCTGGGTTCAGAGGCAGAGCTCCTGGAAGCTTAAATGCTTTTTCAGCATCTGAAGGCTTCTTCTCTGCGCCCAGGAGAGATCGATAAAACAGTGATGGTAGTTCAATCTTCGCATCGTCAAACTCTTTTATACTTACTAAAATTAACGATGGAGAAGAAAAACTACAAAACTCTCGCAAAAGATATTGCTTAACTATATCATTTTTACTAAACTTTTGGAAATAACTGTAGATGCTGTTTAAAGATACAGTTACAGATTCAGACCTAGTTGGAGCACCAAGATGGAGACTAAAACTAACTATTTTTAATACTTAACATATGATCATTAGCATTTTAATTGTTTAACTCTTGTTATCAATTTTATTGCTTTGACTCAGTTAAAGAGTGTTCTGGATCCGCCTTTGCTTTGACTAATAGCGTTCCTGATCCACCTTTGAGATAGAAGTTAGTAAAATATCAAACATCAAAACTATATTAAATAATTTCTACATTTATTCACTATAACAAAGTTTTATGTCACACGTTTCTAGATGTTCCTCAGCTACTTTTAAAGTTGCCGTTTCTATCTTAAAGATTTTATTGCACGTGTGCCTCTTGTCTTTTATATATATCTTTATTATGCAGCGGGACTTAACAAGGGTTTCAATTGAGTTAGGCGACTGGGGACTTTTGCCTGCCATAAGCCACAGTTTGAATAGCTACAGTAGTCGCCTAGTATAAAGTATTTGGACCCTTATCTACATAGTTGCCATCCATTTCGCTCCCTTGGCACGAAATCTGGTAGCCTACAACAATCATTTTGTAGCAAACCACAGTATTCGGGATGGACACCTCTGGCTTAAATTCCTCAAGAAGAGCAATACGGTAGGCCGACTACACAACAGTTTTTGCTTTCCTACAGCACTTGTCTTTCATTTCTATCTCATTTTGGTTTTGGTGGATTTCACGTTTTGGTGGCTTTTACGTTATATTTTGGTGGCTTTCACGTTATATTTTGGTGGCTTTCATGTTGTATTAGCTATAGTGTTAGTCTTCTGTTTATCAATACTGTTTCACCATGTTTACCACATTGGTTTATGTCTAGTTTATTACAAAATAATTTTCCTTGATGTAAACATTGTACTTATTTATTTTCTTATCACTAGCAAATAAATTTTTTCATTTCATTCCTTACTATTTCACTCATTACTTGTTGGAGAAATGAAAGTCCAGAAATATTAGTTAGATGGTGGTTTTGCCATTAAGCGCAATTGTCAGCTGGTAAAACGGAAAACCAAAATCACATAGACAGAAGATTCAATTAAGAAACTCAATTAATGATCGATTTCCTACCCCCGAATAACGGTGGTAGAAATTCTCTGGACAAAACCCTGCAGAAGGAGTGTTTTTGTGTATACCTGCCTGTGATGAAAATTGATACGAACTTCCATGAGTTTTTTCGACGCTCCCTCTGTAAGTGTCATTATAAATTCGATTATTTTCTTCTTCTTTTAAGCTTACTGATGGGTTTTTAGAGACCATCATCATATATAAAGCAAATTAAATTGATGATTTTGAGTCTCTATTTTACTACTGTGACTAAGCTCATCTTCAAAAAATAAATCACTTATGTATGAAACTTAGTGGTGGATTTAGACCCAGTCAGAGTACCAAAGATGGAGGAAAAAACTAATTAACGTTTAACGGTTATTATATTACTGCGGCTAGCCCTTGTTCCGCCAATGAAACTGTTTAAATGTTAGAAAGAATTGTTACATGGAAAATTACTGTGTAATAAGTTCTTGCTAATTTTAACTGCATCAGTCAACTGTTTAATACTAGGTGATAACAAAATGGTCACACATACTTAAACAATCCTGCAGCAAAAGCTGCAGGAATGTTAAAGTATGTGTGATCATTTGATCGACATCATGTGTTAGAGTTAATTATCCATTTTCTAGATTTAATACTTTAATTCGTGATTTATCCCCTATTTTAACAAATCAAACAAGACTGAATTATTTACAAAACGCGGCACCAGATCTTGAAGCTTTGGCTAATGATCTAACGAAAATTTATGACCGCTATAATAGGACTGGTAAGTTAAACTGTTTATAAACTGGTCTATTTTTAAACTTTCTGTTCTATTATAGAGAGTGTATAGCAATCCAAAATCTTATCATTTCTCTAGAAATGTTTGACATTTTATCATTTTATCATGTCTGGTTTGTAAGGACATGTTTACATGGAAAATCGTTGCGGGCGATATGAACTGTCATGGCTTCTGTGATTGGTTAAATTTTTCTGATGGAAAAATTTAACCAATCACAGAAGCCATGACAGTTCATTTCGCCTATAGAAAGTCTTCATGTAAACGTGTCCTAAGAAACTCAAAGATGTATATACATGCAGGGTCTAATCTAGAATATGACGGCAGTGTCAAATCAGTTTTACAAGGGTAATATTTGTGTAAAAAAGTCCTTAAATACTTGGTTTTCTTTGAAAACTAGGTATTTTTAGGACTATCTTACATGAAAGGGGCATTTTCAGCATCATAATTAAATGCGTGGGTTCAGAATGGCAGACACTTAGAAGGCAGTGTCCGGTGGCTTGTTTTTGTCAAATAATCTCTTCTACTCTCCTAGTTTATATAAAAATAGTAGTAAATGGATTAAATTTACTATGGAGATGACTTCTTTATATAACATATTGGATAATGAATTACATGTGATTTAAATTCCACAAAGCATTTAGGAAGGTATTTCGAACTTATTAAGGTTTTCGTCAGAAATAGATCATATTTCACCAAGACAGTTTTTAAGGGACCGTCCTTCAAATTCGTTTCACAAATTGCACGATTTACAGCAAAGAAGGGATGTCTTTCTGCTACTATGTATGCCGAAAGACACTCCTTCTGAATGAAAATTGTTTCGAATTTTCAAATGGTTCCTAATATTTGTATTCTTTTTTCTTTGTAGGAGAACTACCTGTACGTGATCTCTTTGGTTCTCAAATAGCTACAAGTTTAGAACTTCAAAATATATTAGGATTGTCACCGAATGTTTCAGATGCATTGAGTAAAAGCAGTTTTAAGGTATGACAATTCCCGCCCTAAAAAGGAACTAAGTGTTATGAAGGAACCAGTTAGGGAACGTTCACAAAATTTGCATCGCAAATCAAATACTATGCACAAAGACACTACTTCGGAATGAAATTTTATACAACTTTTAATACTGATTTTTCGGACGGTTCCTTATTGTATCAATTATTGTGTCATTTTCATTTCAAATAGATTGAAATTTACCAACATTCTGGATGATAATTAACCCTAATCTACCTGGGGAGGGGGGGGGGGGGACGGATTCGAGACTCAGCTGCAACCTATTACAACTGTTTTACACCATTTTTTTCCAAGTAAACCTGATAATTTCACTGAAAATGAAGGTACAGAAATATAGGGGAAAATTGGACTTTACGACGTCGATGACGTAATCATCAAAATGACCACACCTTAATGTTCCTTATATGGTGAGTTACTATCGTGCCAAGTTTCATTATCTAAAACCTAACCAATTGTACATACTAAGTATGCATAAAAACACTTGATATGAATTTCCATACAAATTTTTGTAGATGGACACTTAGAATCTGTATATTTGGGTTTGTCACAAAGACTGTGTGGTTAAGGTGTTAACTTATCAATCAATCTCTTGAAATGGCATTTAGGCGAAATATATTTTTTATTCCAGGAGGGTATAGGATATGTATTAGATATTGTATTAAAAACAGTCAGTCCACAAAACTTGTTTGGAGATTTATGTAAATTTTTCTTTTCATAGTTGGATGGCTTACTGAACGTCACAGGCTTGAACGCTTCCAATATTGGGTTAGTTCTATCAAATATTACTGTAAGTATACTTTCTCCATCAAAAAATTAAAAATTATTTCTTAAAGTTTAGGGAACATTCACCAACATTGCATGCTAACATTTTTCATTTCAGAAGGACGGTTTTCGTATACACCTTGTTATTTAAAATTGTTGCAGAATATGCACAAAGACACTACAATTTGATATAATGAATGTTCGTCTCAAAACTAATTCGTTTCACGCATCGTTTTGTTTTCATCTCACAGGATGTTTCTTAGTGCAAATTTGTTCAATTAATTGCAGATGGTATTATTTTTATTTCAGATGAAAATACCCTATGCATGCAAAGTATCTTAATGCAAGTTAATGTCTCTGATCCAAGCCTTTTAGGCCTCTGCCTCTTAAATTATGATAGTGAAACCTTTTTTTTGTTTTCTTTTTTTTTAAAAGTAGTCGCTCACTACAAGGTCATAAAACCACTACAGGGTAAAGAGCTATGGAAGAATTCAAACGGAAGAAAGATAGTGATGGACATTACATTTAAAGAGTTGGAGGTTATATTCAGAAGGAGAGCAAGAGTGTGGAAGAGAATATCATAGATGAGAGGTGCCAGGAAAAAAGCTGTCACTGTAAAGTTTCTTGAAGCCATTAGGTGTTTGCAAAGTAAACTGATGAGACCTGCATGACAGACGAGTAGAGCAGTGGAAAGTATTCAAAGGAGGAGTAAGTATAGAGAGTTCAGTCGAGCAACGACCGTGGAAGTATTTATAGAAAAGAGACAAAGAGGCAACATTTCGTCGATGTGCTAACAAATCCAGTTGTGAGGAGAGATCTTGTCCTATGGCATCACAAATACGGCGTTGTATACGATCCAACAGATTAAGACAGTCTGATGGAGCACCAGTCCAGATGTGGCAACAATGCGCCATGCATGGACGAATAGTGGATTTAAAAAGATACAAAATACTCTCAGGAGTGAGATAGCTCCTTGCACGCAAAAGTGAACCGACTTTCATAACAGCTGATTTGGCTATTGATTCAATGTAAGTCTGTCAAGAAATGTCAACAGCCACTTCTTACCCCATTTAAAAGCAGAACGAAGATCGTATTCTAGATCAGCTGCCATCTCAACCTTGTCGAACAGTTCTGCAGAATTACCCAGACAAGAGTACAGTGTTGAGTCATCGGCATAGATAGCAAGCATACAAAGGATGTGATCAGGAAGATCATTTATGAAAAAGAGGGTAGGGCCAAGAACAGACCCTTGGGGGACCCCAGCGTTGATTGAATAGCAAGAAGAGGATTGTCCATCCAGGATCATGAAGAAATGAAGAAATTAGATCGAACATTGGATCTGTAAAATAGTGATAATAATACCTAGTTTTCAAAAGAAATCTAGATGTTTTGGGGGCTATTCAACTGATTGGACACTGCCCTACAATTCTACATTATACCCTGTTAATATTTTTATGTTTAGATCTTGACAGATGACTTTAAGAAAAAACTCTGCGATGAAGATGGAGTTGCAAGAATATTTGATTTCCCTGCTGGAACCAATACAGTAAGTGTATTTCGTTTAAAGAGACTTGTATAAGCTTGGGAACCTTCAAGGTACCGTTTTTTTCTCTCAATAATCGAATCAACTTTTGGTGTCTCAGTGGTCATACAGTATAAATAATCGGAAATAATTAAATAAATATATGATTTTTAATACGATAATTTAAGTCGATTCTTCAGTAACATTGGCATAGATGTAAGTGATGGTAAAACTCTTAAGACCTAAAGGCGAAAGAGCAGTTCATAACAGAAGCGACAGTTTTTGATTGTGGAAGCCATGATGCTGTTTTGAAATGACTTAATGATGTAGTTGTTATAGCACTTGTTATTTTTTATTTTAACTCTGCACCTTTCTGTAACTTTCTGTAACCGTAGGCATCATCATCAACTTTCAATTCCGTAAATACTATTACTGACAAAAATTTGCTTCATTCAATCAAAATTTCGTTGAGAAGAAGTGTCTGTATTTACTTTGCATGTACATGACACTTCTTCTGAGATGGGAAATGAAACGAAATGTGAAACCTTATTAATAACACAAGATGATTTTCATACCATGAAGAAAACAATAGTTCTGCTTCTCTATATATTTAGACTGAGGTAAAGAAAGGGTTATGTAGTGTGACAGAGCTTGAACTTGAGGCACTGGGTGTCGTAGTCTTGGCAAGATCTACTGAAATATTAGGAGATATAATGGTATGTAAAATATTTTTATCAGTTTAGAGACCGTCCAAGAAATCGTATGGAAATTCGTAACAATTCTGAAGAAATGTCTTTGTACAGACGCTGTATACACAATGACAATTCATCTTAGATTAAATTGAAACGTTTATGAAACGAATTAATACAATTCTTTGAGACAAACCCTCATTATATTACTATTAACAAATAATTCATCTTAAGGAATCGTCTCAAAAATTAGCTTTTTAAATTCGCTTCATTCTGTCAATTTTCATCTCAGATGAAGTGTTATTGTGCATACTTTGTATGCACAATAACTCTTCATCTGAGATGAAAATGAAGCGATTTGTTAAGTGAAATTAAGCGTATTTTTGAGACGAACTCTAATGACACTGCATGAAGATCAATAGGAAGATAATGATTGATAATGAAAAACTGACTAGCATTTTGCCGGAGCATTTCTTTCACCATCTTTCATGCATTTATTTGATGATAATGATATCCCTTAATATGGACATCATAATGCTATCCCATCAAATGCTTCTTAAAGGACGTCATTATTTTTTGCCTTCGAAATAAAAATACAAGGATTTAAGATAGGAACTGTGTTGGATATTTCGGAAGGATATCTTTTATTGGTTTAAAAGATAGAATTAAAAATTGATATGATAGCATGACATCTATTTTTACTAGCTTTGTTTAGAACCCAATTTCCTGTGCATGTCAAGAAATTATGTTTTGAGCCTTGCTGTGAAATTATTTTTCATATTTAGAACATAACTGGTATTTCTGAAGCTGATGTGAATAGAACAATTATAGAATTTCTTAATGTTGGAAGGGAGGTATTATGAAAACAATCCAAGTTCAACATCATTTTTAATAAACGGAAGCAGCCATCTGTACGTGTTCTTCAAATTATGTGTTCGGTAAATATTTGAAAAATTCCTACAGAAGTGTC
>JAUCNQ010112713.1:0-11501 GCA_032352715.1 Bougainvillia muscus | reverse complement strand
CATACATAATATAATTAAGAATTAACAGTAATTATACACCATTGCAATGCTCTGACTAGGGCTAGATCCGCCACTGGCTATAATACATCAATTTTAGGCTTTATCAAGTTTATGGCCTATGGCAGCTACGACCTCGTATATGGCCTATATCTCCTAACGAGTTCATTTTTGGAACATAGTTCTCATATGAAAATGAGTCAGTATTAAATTATCTTTCAAATGAGTTACCATACATCAATTTTAGGCTTTATCGAATTTTTGGCCTATGGTACCTGCCGCCATTATGGAAAAGTGGCCAAAACTCGTTATTCCCAAATGGGAATCATGGGGCTTTATTTGGTGACTCTGTACAACCAATAGGACCATCTGACAAAGTTTCAGCTTGGTATTATTTTTTTCTGGGTTTGGCCATTTTTTTCAGTTTAGCGAGTGGACTATTACTTAGTACGGTTAAAGTTTTGAGTATCAAACTTTGTCACAAGAATGCTCTCAATTTAGACTAGCTATCTTGTGATTTTGAAGTAAAACTGATTTGGTGTAATGTCTAAATAATAGGTGAACTTCGAGTTTTGATCTGGTTGCACACCACGATTGAGACACAACTCAAAACTCAAGATCAACTCAAGTCTACCATGATCAAGCTGAAAGAAAACCGTCTTTGGAAAGAAAACAAAAACGTTAAATTTGTGGTTCTGAAGAAGTTAGTTTTTGACCACGATTATTGTTATTTTGGCCAAGAAAACTGAGGAACTGATCGAGTAATGCTAAAAATTAAAAAAATATATTACGCAGCAAATAAAATTTTAAAATTGAAGTCAGAAAGACGATAATATGATGGATGTTTCTTTCAAATAGTAGTATCATTTTACGTCATGAATACCACTCGACCAATAAAGAAATAGAAATCATGAATCAACTATGTTTTTTCTTATTGCTATGGTTACTATTTCAAAATAAACAATTAATGGAGTGATATAAAATTCACAAAATCAACAGTTCTATACCTCTGTCCTTTAAGAATTTCGTTCATTCGACAGGTTTGACAAAAACGAGAGTTCTTCTTATAAACAGATTACATTTCCCTCTCCAAAGATGCGTTTTTGTGCATGCATAGCATGCACAAAGACACTTCTCCTGAGGTGAAGTTGTAAAATTTATAAAATAAATTTTTGACAAAATCTTTAAATAGAGCTCATTAGTTTTCCTACTCTCTCTCTTTCAAGCTGTGTTATCTGAATATATATAACAATGTTAAAACTCATTCAGTTCCGTAAGCCGCTGTGATTACCAATCATTGTTTGATTCCTACTACTTCTGTAGCAGATATCAATCAGTGATTGGTATTCACTTACATCTTCGGCACTAGATGAGTTTTAATACATTTAAATATCATAAATTAATAGTTATTTAATTTAATAAATTTCAATAATTAATATTTATATAAAAAAAAAATTATTAAAAAAAATTAAATAAAAAAATAATAATTTTTGGTCAGAAGGTAAAAAATTTAGACAAAGTATAAAAAGAATTTGACAGATAAAATAAATGAAGATGAAATGATAATCTATATAGTTATTTAAAAATTAGTTCATAAATATGTTTTCATTATTATTTATACTATCAACTGTATTATTACAATACGTCATATGTCAACCCCCAGATATTGGCATAGCTTGCGCCCCTACTAATACATGTCCCGATAAAGATGCTTGTATAATGAACGGTGTTGTTCAGATATGTATATGTCGTTTACAAAATCAAAATGCAGATGGAACATGGAAGACAGGTTGGGAACAATGTACAGATGATTATTCTCCTTGGGCTATGAATCCGTATGAAAATGGAACTCAAGTACCAAATCCATATCAAATATTGGAAACAGTTCCGGATGATATGCTTACTGATGAAGGTAAGATTGGCAATGCATGGAGAATCATGTTATCTAAGGGATCATCAACGAAATTCGTATCGAAAATCGTCAACCTCGTTCAAAGCACATCTCCGCTTTTTTATTTGGACTGAAGCGAGAGTCCAAATAGAAAAGTGGAGATGCGCTGGAAACGAGGTTGGAAAATCGTACCATTTTCATCACGGAAGAAGTGTTTTTGTTCATACGAAGTATGAACAAAGACACTCCTTCTGGCTGAAAATTGAATAAGAATTTGCATACGAATTTTGCAGACGGTCACTAATTACCGTAATTCATCGGATAACATAAGAACAGAGACGGATTCAGATCATGCCTTTACTTAGTCACTTGACCCATCATTATACAAAAACTATTAATAATTAAAGAATTTAGTTCTTCATCGCGTTGCTCTGAATAGAGCTGGATCCACCACTTAAGACAACGGTTGTCTTTTGTAATCCGAGGAATACCTGGTAAGATGTGTCATCGAATAACATGCTCAACTATATTAAAATATACTTTATCCAGAGTTTTTACTATCTTTAAGGTGAGATGTAACGGATCTCGTCAGAGCACCAAGATGGAGACCTAAACCAATTAATTAATAACAGTTAATAAATGGTTGTTAGATTTTAAGAACCTATTGGCGAGTTGTCAATCTATTAAAAATTAAGACTTTTGTTTTTTTATTATATCTCATTGATTAGGTTGGTTAAACGGTGCTCTAGATGTTTTTGCTTGGCCAGAGCAGTAAAATGTAGACGTTAACTCATTAAATTGTAATTGCGATATGTAAGAAGATGGATCTCTAAAGATCCATTATCATTATCAAACATAATGCTATTAACCCTATTCACACTGGGTCGTGAAATGCCATTTTAAAACTGGGTCGCGCTTAATCAACGCGAAGCCTGAAAAAGTGGAACGAAAAATCTTTTGATCCTGACATTTTTTTCATTATAACTTTTTTTCTTTACATTATTAAAAGATACCCTTTTACGACTTGTAACAACTATTTATAGGCAGCGAAATGATCCACAAAAATCCCGAAATATTTGCGCCCTTTAGCGCCCAGACGCCCTCTAAAATATTAGCCTATCATGTTTCCACAAATAATACGTTTTAAACTCGTTGTTAATCAACCCCTAAAGACTCAGGAAGATTATTTTTGAATGTAATTACACTAATCTCATCTCAAATAGTAATTATTCAACTGACCAGTGCCTCATGTTTGCTCCATGGACGTTAATTTGGTGAAAATAGCTAAAATTAGCAAAAAAAGTCGAATTATGACGTCATCGCCGACAAAATGAAGTCATAATTGAAACGACGACGGAAAAATGTCGGGCTCATGATGTTGTACCACTGTGCCAAGTTTTATAACGTAAGCATAACATTAACTTATATTGTTTTTTGGGGGAGTGCCGTAAATTGTAAAAGGCGTGGGGTGGCGCGACAGAACTTTCATAATGGCGGAACCGTTAACTATTTTATTTAAAAACTAAAAGTTATGCGACGCCAACTTTAAATATAAACCGATTCTCAGATAGCGGTCGTTTAAATTTGCTCAAAGAGCACGCCCAATGTGAATAGGGTTAAGAATTAAAACTTCTAGTTCGTCTTCTTGATGCTCTGTCTAAGGTTGGAGCTGCCATTTTTATTACGTCATTTTAATATGATTTGTGGGGTGAATGATTTATCGTGTGTTCAAAATTTCTTTATTTATAGATGATACAGGAAAAGCAAAATATGCACGTTTACATGGTCCTTTTGCTGGGGGTAAAGAATGGTGTGGGAGTGGTACAAACACATACATACAAATTGATCTGGGTGCTAAATCAACGGTAACGATGATAGGTACGCAAGGAGTAGGAACGTTTGCAAAATTTACAAAAACGTATCAAATCTACACAAGTGATGATGGCGCCACATGGAGTGCTCCTATTGGTCCATTTACAGCCAATCTCGATTCTACAACAGTTGTGTATAACTTTTTTGATCCAATTTTAAATGTCAAATATATTCGTATCGAACCTTTAACCGATAAAAATGGCAAGTGCATACGTTTTGAAATTTATGGGCGTAAATTAATGGATGAATGTACAGATGAGGGCGGTGCTTGGAGTAAATGTCTTGCAGATGCAACTTGTACAGATACACCTGGTAAGTCCATGAGCGAATACAGAACATTCTGAACTACTCAATGAAATAGAATTGAGATCAACAGGTTCTAACGTTTTATAGTTTTACAAATGATCATTAGCCTTTTCAAAGCTTATGATCGTATGTTCAGTGAACTATCAAAAAGTAATAAAGTTAACAAGTTAATAAAAGTTGACTATCACTGCAGGTATCAATACTTTCAACTAAGCTTTCGTGTATGTGCTGGAAACAAAGGCGGTTTTAGAACATCCTTTTACTTAGTCACAGCACAATCTTTGATTGCTTTATGTATGACGGGGGATGGATCCGCCACTTGGGATGTCATTAGCAAGTTACCTTATTATTCAATTAAAGATGATGAAATGTTGTATTTAGCAGAATGATTTATTTTAACACTGCACGAAATCCAACTGTATCAGGACTTTTTTTCAGTCCGTATTCGTCCGTATTAAGACAGAATGCTAGCATTCTGTCTTAATACCTACGTATACGGACTGAATACAGTAGTAGACGGGCTGTATAAAGGTCCGGATACAGCTGGATTTTGTGCAGTGTAAATTGCGTTGAAACTGCATGAAAATCGGAATAAGCCCCTTCGGATTACATATGATTATTTGGCATCTAGAGAAAATGTGGAACAGGTGTTCTCCTAACGTCAAATAATCATATGGAGATTTTCTCTAAACGTCATATAATCTTATATTCCGACTTTCATGAAGAAATATTTTTGTTTGTTTAGCCAGTCATTGGTGCACATGCAAAACCGGATTTGATGATGCATTAACCGATGGTATGGTTGGTATTGACTGTGGGGCGGTTGATGAATGTGCAGAAAACAGACATAACTGCTCTAACTTTGCTGATTGTGAAGATAAAACGGGTGGATTTACTTGCACTTGCATTTCAGGTACGGAAATGAGAAGTATAAGGGAATTCTTATGGAAATTAGCATCAATTTCATACAGAAGGAGTGTCTTTGTGCATACCTAGTATGTACAAAGACACTTCTTCTGTGATGAATATAGTACGTTTTGCGATACGAATTTTGTGGGTGATAGGTTCCAAAAGATGTGAGTCATTATTTGAATGAATGAATGAATGAATGAATGAATGAATGAATGAATGAATGAATGAATGTTCTCTTATTTGATTGGTAGGTTATATTGGAGACGGTTATTACTGCGAAGACATAGATGAATGTGAAAACAACAGAAAACAGACTATTAATCCATCATTATGTAGGCTAAATACGAGATGTATCAATGACCCTGGAAGTTTTCATTGTGAATGCTTAGCAGGATATAAAGGTTAGCTTTTATTTACATCTCTTTACTGGAATTTACATTGCATAAAATCTTATGTTATCCTTTAACGATTTTATCAAACAACCTACTGAAATATGGAGTTTTAGTCCAGATTTCTGCAGGTTGTATGATAAAATGCTTTAAGTAAAACATCCAGTGTTAACTAACTGCCTCTAGTTTAAATATAATAGGAAACCTATGTGGGGAACCAAAGTTAGCTATTTTCAATAGTTTAACAAAGGTCATTAGCCTTATACAGGTGCATTAAAAAGATTGATTCTTAGCTTAATGACAATAAATTCAAAGGCGGACTCAGGACACGGTTTTACCTAGTCACAGCACTGTAATGGAGATTCAAAGCATGCTCAAAGTGATTAATTCTAATAGCTTTCTGTATGAAGATGGTCTCTTAGATCCATCATCATACAGAAGGCTATTAAGAATTAAAACTTTTAGCTCTTCCTAATGTTGCTCTGACTAGGGCTGGATCCGCCACTGAAATTGAAATAAAATTCCAAAGACCGTTACAAGATTTAAAAAACAAAAACATTTCACTTCTCCCAAGGCTATGGCTGCTCCTCCTCCACTACACCATAAGGCACTACTAAGGGAGAAGTAAGATCAAGCCCTCTGAAGGTTTTTGATCCGTCTCTGAGATTTTCCCCTTTGCTAACCCTACAACTCTGAAATATAACAATCACCACTTTACAGAGTAACTGGTTGACCGCAGTTTCTTCCAGGTATGTCGCACTGAGAAGATCTTTGATTGCTGTTATTAGACAACTATTGGGAATTTATTTGCTTTGAAGGACAGTATATTCTATTGTTTTGGCTAGCTATGGGACGTGGCTAGTAGTAGTATTAATATAACAACAATTCTGAGAAGTTATCAATATTTCAGTAAAGGTTCAGTGGCGTATCCAACCCTAATCAAAGCATCTCGATAGAGAAAAAAAACCCATTTAATTCTTAATAGCTCCAATGTATGATGGTGTATCTTTAGAGACTATCATCATATATAAAGCAATTAAAAATTAATGACTTTCAGTGGCGGATCCAGCCCTAGTCAGAACAGCACGATGAAGTGCTAAACATTTTAATTCTTAATAGCTTTTGTATGATAATGGGTCTTTAAAGACCCATTATCATACAAAAGCAATTAAAAATTAATGAATTTGAACATGCTTTCAATCTCCATTCTATTACTTTGACTAGGTAAAAGCATGTTCTGAGTCCGCCTCCGCCTCTGACTCCAAACGAATTTTATGAACAGGCTGTATCAGGATTGATTGTTAACATTCAATCCTTTATACAACAGGTTTATAGTCAGTCTGTATGCCTGGGTAGAATGTGGCTTCGAATGTAGTTGAATGTTGTTTGGGTGATATCATTGGTAACCAGTGTATCATAGTGGATAAATAGAACTTTTAGTTCTTAATAATAGCTTAATATTTGGCGATGAGTCTTAAGAAACACCATTCATTAAACAATTTGAGAATAATGACTTTGAGACTCGATTTTACTGATGTGACAAATAACTAACCCACCACTGAACACCAACTTATGGATATTAGGGAGCATACGCACAGTCTAATCTACGACGGCAACGAAGAATTTGCCTTTGTGCATATAGGCTACTTGCATTCCATCCTATAGGATGAAATGCAAGTAGCCTATATACACAAAGGGTAAGCTCCCTATTATCAGAATGCTACAACTGGTACCCAGCATGAAACTCGGGATAATCAAACCCCGATAATATCCGATTATTTTTTTACATTCAGAGAACATCTGTAATAGATATAATCCAACCTTAATCCCAGGGAATTTTGTATCTTTTAGATTTTTTGAATCGACCATTCAAAGAATTAGAAAGAGATACAAAATGGCCTGGGATCGAGGTTGGATTAATTGGAATATGTTTTTTTAGGTAAAAAGCCTGATATAGAAGATTGTGTTAATATTAACGAGTGTGCTACTGGTGATCATAACTGCCATGTAGACGCGAAGTGTTGGGATACACCTGGGTCATTTTTGTGCGAATGCTATTCGGGGTATAAAGGTAAGCCTTATACCAAGTACACAGGAAAACGCAACCATGGTGGAAACTGAAATTGTTAGATTTTTAATAGTTATAGCCTTTAAAAGGCTAACGATCGTTTGTTAAACTATTAAAAATTAATGAGCTTTGTTCTCCCTTTATTGCTTTGGCGAAGATAAAACTTGCTCTGTACCCGCATATGCGTGGATCTCAGAGGCGGACTCAGAACATGCTTTTACTTAGTCACAGCTATCTAATGGAGACTCAAAGTCATTAATTTTAATTACTTTATGTATGACGCTGGGTTTCTAAGGACCCAGCGTCATACATAATGTTATTAAGAATTAAAAGTAATTATACTCCATCGTGTTGCTCTACTAGGGCTGGATCCACCACTGGATCTGATTAAATCTTCTTTAATCTAACGTTGGAAATTAGTTACAATGGTTATTACTTAAGATATTGTGTTGGTCCTTAAGTTAAATTGGCAAAAATATTCAAAATAATTCTCACACAACAATATTCAACAGTTAAGCTGAATAAATCACAAATAATGGCATTTATTTTGTTGTAAAATGTGATCCCATTGATTGCAGTAAATACTTCATAGAATATTGGCATAAAAGTCTTATAAGGATATACTTTACTAGGGAGCTAGAATTCTGGGCAGTGGCGGATTCAGCCCTAGTCAGAGCAACACGAGGTTGTGCTAAAAGGTTTAATTCTTAATAGCATTAGACCATCATCATACAGAAAGCCATTAGAATTAACGACTTTGAGCATGTTTAGAGTCTCAATTTTATTGCTGTGGCTAGGTAAAAGCATGTTCTGAATCCGCCTCTGTTCTGGGTCTGTTAAAACGCACTAGTTAAGCTTTTGCTTTTACTTCTTCAATTGTTAATTTTGGAATACTAAGTTTACAATTTTCCGACCAAGATTGTAGCTTACTTTTTGAGACCTTAAGACATATCACTATGTAGATGAAGAAAATAAAACATTTCGACTTTGTGTTTCCATGATTCTACTTCAGCACAACCTTGCTCTTTAGGTAACGGAACATATTGTGTGGACGACGATGAATGTTTAGGCAACCCATGCCACGATGATGCTGTTTGTGCCAATACAAAAGGTAGCTTTAAATGCACTTGTGGTACAGGTTTTCAAGGAAATGGATTGTGGTGTGATGATATAAATGAATGTCTTTCCTCTCCATGTCACCCAAATGAGCTTTGTTACAACACACGTGGTGGGCATGAATGTATGTGTCCAAAAGTCATGCCGTTACAGTTTACTTATCAACAGCTTGAACAGACAATACTCGATAGTGTGTTACATAACTTCCGTGACGTCACAAAAGAAGATTGGCGATATCCAGTCGATCAACATGCGCATACAATTCGAACAATTTATCAACTTGTAATGAGAACATACAACTATCATTTCTTAGAAGTTAGGGATCCATTCTATATGATCAAGGTAGCAGGAGATGCTTTTGCAATTGAACTTTACGATTTAAGATGCAAAGATGCAGCGAACGTAACGTTTCCAAATTTATGTCATGAAGGTTACAGAAGCACTGAATTTGATTTGTTTTCTGATATTGTGGAGATGTGGTTAGTACGTGACCCAGCCATACCTTTTGAGAATTGGGCAACAACACCTCGACCTTCGCCACCAGATCCAAAAGCCCCACGTACAACATTACCACCATTGATAACAGAACGAGTTTTAACTGAAATCATTGTTACAGATGCAAATGGTACCAATATTACCATGACAGAACCAGTGCCTACTACAGCACCGGTTTATGAAGATTGTGGATGGCTTTACAACGCCTCAAACACGTATCCTATGACATTCAGCACACCAAACTATCCAGATCTGTACCCACCAAAGACACATTGCAAATGGGAATTAGAAGCTCCTGAAAGACATAACGTATTTGTAGAGTTTTTAATAGGTGGTGAAGATGGTGATGTGTTTGAAATGGAATTGGATAAGAAATGTTCTTACGATTATGTTAAGGTATTGGATGAATCAGATACTGGACCGGTCCTTGCAACATACTGTGGAACTGAACGAAACCATTATCCCAGAGCAGTAAGAAGCAGTCGAGAGAAATTAGTTGTCATCTTTCGTTCTGATATATATTACCAATACAGAGGGTTTAAGGCTAGATGGGGAATCTTGGAACCACGAGTATCAATTGGCTGCATCACCTACAATCAAATGAGCACAATGCCAAAATCATTTCGGGAGCAATGGAAGATTGAAATGGAACAACAAGATAGTTCACTATATGTTCCGGTGTCTCGTTTGATGGCATGTCGCCAATTCCCACAATGTAACAACTCAAGACCTGGTCCGATTTTGTACACCTTTGAACATTTTCGGGTTGATCGTAATGATAAATATTGCATTCGATGGGATTTGGATGCAATAGGAGCTGAAGCTTCGACAAGAGGATGCAAGAAAAGAAAAACAAACAAAACTCATACTGAATGTGAATGTTATACATGGGGAATAGTAGGGGTAATGGGTCGATTTGTTGCGGAAGAAGTAAGATTTAAAATTGAAAAGTTTGAGCTGGGAAATAATTCATTATGGTCTGTTCTTCTTGTTGCTGCAATGTTAACTGGCACGTTTTTGTATGTTTTCTTAAAAGATCAATGGGGAGCTGTTATTGTAGAGGTTTTTAAACACAAAGAGTTTGATTCAGGTCGCATCCTTCAGATGCATGTTGTATCAAGTGCATTGCTAGCTGAAATCTTCTTTTTTTTCATTTCATTTCCAACTACGCTAACTGTGGGTGGCTGTTATTTCTTAGCATTTGTGTTTTACTATTATCTCCAAACCGTATTTTTCTGGTTATTCATTTACACACTTTTCTTACAAAGTCGTGTTCAAGAAGTATTCGATTCTTCGAAATACAACTCTTATCGAATATATTTGTTTGTCGGTTACGCTGTACCATTTGTGGTCACACTCACTTTGATAGGATTAGAATACAATGATAGTGAAGAAGAGAAATTGTGTTGGTTGTTATTTGAAGGTACAACAGTGTGGGGTTTTTCTGGTGTTATTATCACACTTGGTGTAGGAACACTGGTTTTACTTGTGAATATCATATATAACGCCCAAACGATGGAAAATGGATTGATCTTGCAAGAAAAATGTTTGAAAACGATTTTTACTGTATTTTTCGTATTGTTGACAACCGTGTTTGGAGCACGTGCTTTACAAACGAAAACATTCGGTTCACAATATATGTTTTCGTTATGCAACTTACTCCAAGGTGCTTCAATTGCTATTATGTATTGTATTTTAAGACGTGAAGATCCTGTTATCAAAGCAAACCAAGTCGGTCCAATACCTGATTTTGAAACGGAAGAAAAATTTGATAGTGGTGATGACGACTCAAGTGATGCTGAAGGAAATAAAAATATGAGCGAATGCCCCACCACTGAAGAAGAAGATAATCTTGACAGCGAATCAGAAGCCAATCAAAGCAATGGAAATATACAGCGTTCAAGTGCAGTGTTACTAAATGTAAGATCACCGACGTTAGATGAAGATGATGATGATGATGAAGACCTAGATTCAGAATTAGATTTTACAGCCAGTGAAGATGAATCTACTGAAGACAGTGAAGCAGATCATGAAATAATGTTCAGAAATGATACTGATTTTAGTTCAAGATAAATTTCATACAGAACAGTGGCGGATTCAGCCCAAGTCAGAGCAACACGTTTTAATTCTTAATAGTTTTTTTGTATGGTGGTGGGTCTTTAGAGACCATCATCATACAAAAGCAATTCAAAATTAATGAGTTTGATCCTCCATTCTACTGCTGTGACTAAATAAGATCATGTTCTGAGTCCGCCTCTGCAGAAAGAATGTCTTTGTGCATACTTAGTGCAAATGCACAAATGTACTTCTTCTGAGATGAAAATAGTGAAAATAACTTAGTTTTCACCTCAGATGGAGTGCTATTGTGCATACAAAGTCCAAAATCCAACTGTATCCGGACTTTTTTTCAGTCCGTATTCGTCGGTATTAAGACAGAATGCGAGCATTCTGTCTT
>JAUCNQ010112702.1:0-11502 GCA_032352715.1 Bougainvillia muscus | reverse complement strand
AACAAACTATCATTAAAAAGTATCTAAAAATAAATAAGTTATCAATAAAAATATAATGAGAAGAGAAAAAAAAAAAATTATATGAATATCAAAAATATATATTAAAATCATGTCAGGGTTAAATGCCTGAGTGTAACAAAATGGTCCTACAGGCTTTAACAATCCTTTAATAGTTAAAGAATGTATGTCCATGTAAATTGAGACTAGCCATAAATATCAGCCAATTACAGTTCAATGTCGTCTAATTCAGTCAATAAATAAACGCATTAATACGATAAGTAAAGTCTTTTGTTTAAAGCATGTGATTTCTTCCAGGTGGTTTTATTGCTAAAACGATGAGTTTATTGAACACCATAATTTTTTTTAAATTATTGTACATGCTCAAAGTACATTATTTTCGGCACTACTTCTTCTGTACCGTAATTGTTTCCTTTACTTTTTATTGCGTACTGTTAGTATGTAAAAACAAATGCATTTTATATTAATAACTTACTCATTCAGTGCCGCAAGCCGCTGTGGTATCAAATCATTATTTGAGTTTTGCTACTTCCGTAACGAAGAGCAAACTATGATTCGTAATCATTACGTCATTGGCACTGAATGAACTAAATCTGACTAAAATGCGTATGTATGTTATTAATTCTGAAGCCAAGAGAGAAGATATTTCATGAGAGATTTTTTTTGTTTTTTGTGCGATGATTTCTGGTTAACATTTATAAATTAAGCGTAATTTTGCTGAAGTTATTGAATATCTATAATGATTTCAAGGTATGTGTAAAATAATATTGTCGATTAGCTATGATAATTGTTTAAGTTTGTATTTGACTGCATTCGCACGGCATTATGGAAAATTTCAGTGAAAAAAAAGTCCAGTGACCTTCAACGACATTACCTCCACCTTTTTAGATATTGCCGTCATTTTCTGCCTTTTACATTTTCCGTTCAACAATAATGAAAAAACATGGAACCGCAGCCGCAAGCGCAGAATTTTTTGCACTAGCAAAAATTTTCGTGCGTAGGGTCTCCACACCCTCAGGCGGTCGATAACTTTTTTTCATGAATTGAAACAAATTAAAAATTAACAAAGTTATTGCTAAGTAATTGCTTTCTTAACACCTAGCTTCCACAGTGAAGTCTAGTCTTTAGATTTGTAATTAGCAAAATAAATATGTTGCACATGTGTGCACCAGTGACTTTCACGTTTTTCATCAAGTGTTCCGATTTTGAAATTACCTAGGGACACGATTCTGATGGTTTCCGAATTTTTCTAATCAAACCCCGTTGTTACTGAGTTGTTCCGATTTTGTTACTGTGGTGTTACTGCATTATTCCGGTTGTTACTGGGTTGTTCTGCTTGTTACTGCATTGTTACTGGGGGTTGTTCTGCTTGTTACCTGGTTGTTCCACTTGTTCTGCCAGAACTGAAGTTAATTCCCACTCCTAAGATATCATTGTTAAAGTTTTTTCAGAAAGAAAAACTGGAGTGGAAATGTTTCTGATAGGTTTCGGAGATTCTGCACCTCTGTGTGTCTAAGTGGCATTGCTGAAAACTACCTCCCCAGACCTGTCAGCCTGAATTTCATGTGCAGGCCTCCGTGGGAAAGGTGAGCGGTCGCTTTCATGTGCCTCCGCACACGCCTCGAAGTCTGGAGGCGTGCGATTGATCGCACGCGTAAAATAATAGTAAATTACAAAGCTCAATTGCTCTCGCTAACTATCGCTATCGATTTCCGTGGCGGATTCAGACCTAATCAGAGCACCAAGATGGAGACTAAAACTAGTTAACTTTCAATACCTAACAAATGATCATTGACTCCTAAAAAGGCCAATGATCATTTGTTAAACCATTAAAATTAAAGACTTTTGTTCTCCATTTTATTGCTTTGACTAGGTTAAATCATGGTCTGGTCTGATTTTCAAGCTGTTCTAATATAAAAATATGGAATATATCACCCCCTGAAGCAGATAATATGCGGTTGCTAAGGAAAATGGCCATGGTTGCTATGGGAAATTTTAAATTTCCTTTTATATTTGAATTCAGTTTTTAAAGAAACAAAAGAATCTGAAACCAGAAATGGTACCAGTAGGGTTAGTTTGTCTTTTATTAATGAAACAAAATAAACAACTTAGTTCCCAGTTTGTTTTTTAACTATACATAGGTTAGATTATGTTATATAACCTTTAAGATTAAATACATATCATTTTATTATAATGATTATAGTATTTAATGTTTTTTTAGCAATTATGATTTACCTATAGTCTAAATGGAGTATCTCTATAATTCAATTACACTTAAAGTTAACATGATTAGAAAACAGCCAGTTGTCAAAGGTTCTCTCCACTTAGTAATATAGATTAGAACAGATTTTTTGTAGTTTCTAAAATTTTTAGTATCGCTCGACTTGTTGATACTCCCTAAGAGCGATCACACGCCTTACACTGCTCCAGGAGAGGGAGCGAATCGCTCCCCATAACATGCTGATGCGAGCAATCTTTCACTCGCAACGATTTTATTCCCACGAAGGCCTGCATGTGATACATGTAATATTATTGATGTAAATTGAAAACATTATTTGATTTAGATGTGAAATTTCTTGCTTTTCCAAAAGACAAACTAGAGTGGTATCACTTTTGACTGGTTTTATAGAAGTTGCTCTTGTGTATGTCTGTAGGATATTGCTTAAAATCACTTCGCCAGACTGTTTGACCTTAGTTTTCCTAGTTTTTAGTGTTACAGGTAATATTTGTGATGTGACTGGAGAAATTTCTCCTTCCCAGATGTTGATGCGCTAGCTTTTCTGAATGACTAACTAGAGTTGAACCACTTTCTAAAGTTTGTAGAGGAACTGTGTAGTGTTTACCCGTTCCATTCGGCTCTTAAAACCACCCCCGGACTGTTTGACCTCAGTTTTTAGTGTTGCTGGTGTGTAATATTTTGTGGTTTGACCTGACAAAATTATTTCATTCCTAAACAAGAGAAATGTTTTACAACATTATTCCATGAAATGGAATTCCTCCTAAATAAGATTTTATTGACAACACTAGATTTAAGGTATTTTGAGAACTGTCTTACTTATTGAAAATAAAAATAAAACACTCCTATATTCTCCAGAGAAACTGCTGTCCCTTACTTGGTTTAGTAGGAGGGACGACATCCCAAAATCAAGGCGTATACTCAGCAGGAGATTGTCCACCCTATCTAATCAAAATTCTGGGCCACCATAGAATATCCCATACATACAAATTCAGGATACTGTGTGCCGCAAAAAAACAACCAGTATATAGAAAACAATCACAGAAAAATTTCTCTCCTCCCCTCCATACAAAAATCATTTTAAAGCTCCCCTCCCACACAAAAATAAAAATTAATGATTACATTTTAACCTAATTATCATTTTTGAATATTTCATCTCAATCATCTCTTAGAACTTGAGATGATATAGACGATTGAATATCGCAATAAAGCATGATCGTATTTTCTTCTTCACCATCTTGGATTGTTAGATTTGAAATGGCAAGTAACGTAGATGGCAGGTTTCTGATGTTCCCTAAGAGGTTTATGGTTACTTCAAATCAACTTCTAGCATGAAAATGTTTTTGAAAATCGTATTCCACCCACATAAATTCATTGTGTGAGTTTTCTGTTTACGGTATGTAAAATAAGCATTGTCTTTTGCCAGCCTGGTCACCAATTGCTAGCAAACTCCTACTTACAAATTATGACACGAGCTCACATAAACTATATATATCCTTATACATATGTAAAATAACACCGCTATCCAGGATCACAACAAACATCTAGCTACACATTGTTTTTTCCAGAAGTACATACTACAGAAGCTGAAGCTCTTCCTTCCAGCATGATGTGTTCCTCTCACTGTATTGTTTGACTATTTCAATTTTTATTCTGCAAAACAATTACAAAATATAAACAAATATTACTAATTATATATTCAATAATTATTTTTGGTCAGATAACAGTGAAAAAAGAAATCTTGAAAAATCTTCGAAAACAAAACAACAACAAGAGGTCTAATTTGGCATTTAAGGCACTTCAAATTATCTTGCTTTACCACACCTGAGTCTGGGTTTGGAAGTGGACCCAGCCTGCCGGTAAAACATGTTTTTTTGTTATTCTTCATTACAATTGAATTCTCCTCTGCCAGCTTTTTATGGAGTAAACTGCGAATCATTTTATCATTTCAGCGAAGAAAAAAAAGAAAAAATTTCAATAGAATTGGGAGCCATAACTACCACATTCAGGAAGTTCGTTTCCCTAAAATATGACATTTTGTAAACTTTTGTTTTTAATCTTGTATAAGACTGTCTAACGTGGTTTTATTTTCAAGTTTATACTGCATATCTATTTTGTGTACGATTATCGAACACTGGTGAAAAGACAATGTTTAGTTACTACTGAATCCGCCTTATACGGTTATTAATTCAAGATTTATTTGCGAATGGAAGGACTTTGTGTTGACGTAGTTGCAATATGAAATTTCACATATCGATCTTAAATTCCCCATACGCCTGTTATTTTATTCACAGAAATCTTTGGTATTTATCTGTTAATTTAGGTATTTAGTAAAAAAAATTCTGATTTGCTTGCAATTAGCAAAACCGGAAACTGATTCGCAAAACTAAAAAATTGATCCGTTATTTCGCACCCTGAGCCACAACAGATACCATTCTCTTCGTTTTATAGGCAAAGGTAAAATAGTTGAAACATGGCGTCAGAAGAAGATATGATGATGCAAATGATGGGATTTAGTGGATTTGGTGAGTTTATTAGGGTTGAATCTAGAATACGAGGGCAGCGTCCGATCAATGGAATAATAAAAGCCAATTTTACATAAAAAGGGTAATAAACTTTCACCATCATAATTCAAGGGGCAAGACGCTCAAAAGTCCTGGGTGTGTGCCTGGTTCCGGTATGTAAATCTATATGATATATATCTAAAAATCAACATCTAACAGTTTGGTTAAAAACTAGATATTGATATATATCTAATGTATCTAGTGTTTAATCTAAAATACGAGGGCAAAGTCCGTTCAGTTGGGAAAAAAGGAATTTTTGTTTTTATTTAAAAAGTCTTAACAATAATTCCTATGTAAAATAATTTCTATGTAAAATAGTCTTAAAACTAAATATAAAAGTAAGTATTGTTACGGCTTTTTTATACAAAGTATGCACAATGCCACTTCTGAATGAAAATTAATAGGAATGAGGCGAAATTATAAAACGAATTTTTGAGACAGTTCCTAACCTACGGAATAAAGTCAAAACTATTAGAAAAGGTTTTTTTTATATTGAAATTATTTCTTGCTTTAGGTACTGCGAAACCTCCTGTGTTTTCTGATGTTTATTCCCAAAAGTTATCAGAAGCTAAAAGAGGAAATGCAACTAAAGATACAAAAACTAAAGTTGAAAATACCTCTTTAAAAGAAGAGGAGGGAGAAGAGCAAGATGATGATGATGATGATGGTGATGATGATGAAATTATTGGACCACTGCCTCCTACTGATATTATTTCAAATTTAAATGTTAAAAATGAAACAGCACAAATTCTTAGCCCAGCTCATTCATCTATATCTAAAACTAAACAGACTGGTGGTAGCGAGGATGAAGATGATGCTTACACTGATGACCTAGAACTAACTCCTGTTGAAAAAATTCCTCAATCACATGAAATAACATTAAAGCATGGATCAAAGGTTGTCTCTTCCCTTGCATTGGATCCTTCAGGTTCAAGATTAGCTACAGGTAGTTATGATTACGAAGTCAAATTTTGGGATTTTAATAGTATGGATGTTCAGTTACGTTCGTTTCGTACATTACAACCTGCTGAATCACATTGGATACAAACATTACAATACAGTATGAGCGGTGATATGTTACTTGTAGCTATGGGTAATGCGCAACCACAAGTTCTTGATCGGGATGGACATCAACAGTATGAATGCAAGAAAGGAGATCAGTATATTGTTGACATGAAAAACACAAAGGGACATGTTTCTTTTGTACGGGGAGCTTGTTGGGATCCTAAAAACAGGGATAACTTTATTTCATGTGGTGATGATGGTACAGTAAGAATTTGGGACATAAACAAAGTTAAAAAAAATAAGGATGTGATTCGTCTTCGAAATGCTCAAGCTCGTAAAACAGGTTGCACTTATTGTTGTTTCAATAGAGATGGAAAAATGATAATTGCTTCTGGTCAAGATGGCTCAATACAAACTTGGGACACTCGCAAAATGTTTGTAAATACAACTTTTAAGAATCTTCATGCTCATCAAAATGGCAGTGATACATCTTGTTTACTTATATCTTATGATGATCGAACATTAATTTCACGTTCTACCGATGACACAGTTAAACAGTGGGATCTTCGAAATTTTAAAAACCCAGTAGCAGTTGCTAATAACTTAACTACATTTTACCCTGTTACAAAATGCGCATTTAGCCCAGACGAAAAGCTTATTTTAACAGGTACATCAGTAAAGAAGGGAGGTGGCAATGGACGACTTGTATTTCTGGAACGTGATACCTTAAATGTAGCTCATGAAATAGAATTTGAAGAAAACTCTGTTGTTTCTACATTGTGGCATCCAAAACTTAATCAGATATTAATCGGACTTTCAGATGGTAATGTTAAAGTTTTATTTGACCCAAGCAAGAGTCATAAAGGTGCTACACTATGTGTAGGAAAGGTGAAACGAAAGCGTTTTGATCCGTCTGACCTAATGTTTAAACCCCAAATTATAAATCCTCATTCTTTACGAATGTATCGTGAAAAGAAATCTGAAACTGTGAAAAAGATAAAGGCAAAACAACGTGCTGACCCCATTGCTTCACATAAACCAGACGCTCCATTAGGTTTAGCTCATGGTGTTGGAGGAAGGTTAAAGGAGGGTATGAGTTTAACAGGATTTGTTGTGAAAAGTATTGCTATTTCAAAGAAAGATGATCTGAATCCTCGAGAAGCTTTACTGAGGCATGCAAAAGAGGCTGAAGAGAATCCTTTCTGGATTGCTCCAGCATATTCAGCAAGTCAACCAAAACCGATTTTTCTGGAAGAAAAGGATGACGAAGATGACAATAAAGACGATAATTTTATTGGCTCAAAACGTGCCAAAATTCAATAAAATACAGTACCTGCAGTAGTTTTGGGCTGTCATGTCTTCAAAATTCCTAGCACATTATTGTATCAGTTCCATCACAGAGCAAGTGTCTTTGTGCATTCCAAGTATGCTCAAAGACACTCCTTATGTACGAAAATTGATACAAATTTATAGACGGTCCCTTACATACATATCAACATTCACCTGTATATCATTACTATCAATTTTCATTGAGAAGAAATGCCTTAATGGACCGTCCACAAAATTCGTATCGAAATTCGTATCGAAATTCGTATCCATTTTCATACAGAAAGAGTACATACATATTATGCACAAAAACACTTCTTTTGTGATGAGAATGGTTCGTATTATGATACGAATTTTGTGGACAGCCCCTTTCGCAATGTATCTGCAATAATGATTTATAATATTAACTGATTTTTTTTAACAAATAAACACAAACGAGTCTAGAATCTTATGTGTGTGACCTTAATAAGAAGATACCTAATTGTTTCCTTCTTTGAAAGAAAATTAATACTGTTACATTTAATAATATTATCAAGTACAGTAATATTATATTTCCTGTTATTTTGTCACTTTCACATTTTTTGCTGTGTTTTTTACCAAGTCCACACATTTCTGAAAATAGGATTGACAAAAGAACATTCAATGGAATGAAGGGTTTCTTTTTTGTAAGAAATGACAGACATGAATTTAGATATAGATTGAAACTACTTCTATATATTAGGATTAAATATATATACTGTTTCTCAAACACTTTTATATTCCTATTTCACCCCCTTACAGTATGAAATTTATCAGAAATATCCGCGTAATGTTGCTAAGAGTCTAATGCCTATAAGTCTCTCATAAATCATACCATTTGATGCACATGACTCGTTCCCTGTAATGACACTGAAACTTAGCCTTTGGTTTCATTTGATTTTGGCTAAGTTTGTATTCAATCTCTGGTTTGTACCCTATTGTCATCTCTTCTTTTGATGGGTGAAAAAAATTGTTGATCTGTCTGAAAGAAAGGAGATAACCCAAGAATACAGGGAAGATCTATTTAATAAGGGGCTGTTCACAAGATCAAATTGGAAGTGACAGATTTGAAAATTTGTAATGTAAACCGTACCACTTTTCTTGCAGAAGACCTATCTTGTGTACTAAGACACTTTTTATGAATGGAAATTGACACAAATTGTAGATGGTTGTTTATGCTTTAGGATGTTAATATTACGCTGTTCTTTTTAAACAGAGCTTTTCTAATTACTATGGGGCTCGACATTGAAATCTAGTCACTTACGATCTTCATCACAGAAGAAGCGTTTTTGTGCATTAAGTACGCACAAAAACACTCCTTCATTCTCTAAGAATGTTGTGGATGGTTGCTTATCTTTTGGGATGTTAATTTTACGACGGCTTCACACAGCTCTTCTATACGACAGGGTTAATATTAAAATCTAATCACTAATGATAAACAGCTCTTTCCCTGGCTTTATGTCATTATGATTTAGACAAGGATTATTATGGTTGTTATTTACAAAATTATATGATGTTTTATTCCCTGTGTGGAAATTTACTCAAAAAGACACTTGGTAGAAATGTGAAAGCTAATTATGTTTTTGGTGTGAGAACGTTTACTGTTACTAGTTTGAATACTTTAAGTAAGGTAAGGATAAAGAGGACGCTCTACCCTTCTCAAATTTGGATTTTCCGTTTTTAGTTCATTTTTAGTTTTGGAGTTTATGGGTGATTGGACAAAGAGCACACTGCAAGCTTTGACATTGTCAGAAATCATTGTATCTAAAATCATATAATTCAGCTAATCCAGTCCTATTTCACCTAACCTTACCGTACCGTTTTCATCTCAGAAGAACTGCACTTGTTGTATGAAATTGTATATAATTGTGGCCACATATTTGTAGACGGCTCCTTAGTATTGTATTATTGTCATGGTGAACCTATTTGATACTAACCCTATGATGTTTGTTACCCATGTCAAACAAAAGTGCATGCGACAGACAGTTGATAAATTCGTATCTATTTTCATTCAAGACACGTCTTCTGTGACGACTAAGAATACTATTGTTATCACCTCATATGAAACGAGTATCTAATGGGTTTTTCTTTATTAGAATCCATCATCGTGGGTTCATTTGTTATATCAGCAAGATAAAGAAAGTAATGATGAGATCAAACAATTAAGAAGTAAACTTAATGCTGCCTTCACTACTAAAAGAAGTGCAGAAAGAGGAGACTTGATGCCTTATGTATGTACAGTTTTTATCAAAAGATTTCGGATAACATTGCTTTTTCTGGTAAATTCCAGAATTTCTGGTAATTTTTCCGGTCTTTTCCAAAAAAGCAGCTGGGTATAATCCTTGAATTTCGTAAGCAACATTAATATTATTATAGACTCTAACGAAAACGGAACTTTAAAAACTTAATTCTATTGGATTTGAAATTATTTTAAGTGAAATACACATTTTCCTAGGATTTCGACATATTTAATGTCAAGAAAAAATTAATGACGTCAGCAAGTTCATTTCAAGGTTAGGTATAACTGTGCCAAGTTTTATGATATGAGGACTCACCGTTCCAGAGTTATAGAGGGGGGGAGGGGGCACAATGCCCCTCCCCCTAGTCCTGAACAGCCCCTCAAACCCCTAGGCTTAATAGGGTTAAGCGTCTTCCATTCTGACGCTGCTCCTTGAATGTTGATGATAGTTGCAAAAACACCGTTAATTTTAGAGCTATTTTACAGACGAATCCTGCTGTAAATGTGGTCTTTCCACAAGTCTCTATAATTTGATAACTAAAAGCTGTAAATACAGTTTTAAATACTGAATATTTATTGTGACAGTCAAAAACACTTTGTGTCCACTACGTGAAAATGAAATTGTGTTTTTTTAGGGTTCGTCTCAAAAATTCGCTTTAAGTTGCTTGACAAATTGCTTCATTTTCACCTCAGATGAATTGTTATTGTGCATGCAAAGTATGCACAATAACAGTTCATCTGAGATGAAAATTGACAGGAATGAAGCGAATTAATTTAGCGAATTTTTGAGACGGTTCCTTAGTTAGAGGGTTGGATGAATTAGTGACTTGTATTGTTTAGGTTGTTGCTCGTGATCTTGTGTCGTTTTATGATGGTATCAGTGCTATTGTAAGTGGGAGTAATCTTTCACTTTTTCAGCAATACTCTTTATTTTAAAATTCATGTCAGTAAGAAACCGTCTCAAAAATTCGCTTTCGAAATTCGCTTCATTTCAATTAATCAATTTTCATCTCAGAAGAAGAGTAATTGTGCAGATGTAAACGAAACGATTTGTGAAGCGAATTTTTGAGACAACCCCTAAAGCAGGATTTACACTAGACGAAAAAAAATAAGTCAACTAATTTTTTTTCGTCCATACGCATGCGCATTGAAGACATTTATTTGAGTTTTCGTTTTTGATTTACAATTGAAAAACATTTTCTTGCAACCATAATTACATAATACCTCTGCAGAAAGTGTTTTTTTATACTTTGTATGTACAAAAACACTTCCCCGCCCGCCACTGCTGTGATAATAGTTTCAAATAAGCATTAGAAACGAATTTTTATACCGAACCTCCAATGCATTAGGGAGAGCGCTCAAACATTTTGTATGAAAATTCGTATCAATTTTCATCACAGAAGGAGCATCCTTGTAGTATGCACAAAGACACTTTTTCTGCGATAAAAATCGTACGATTTGAGGTACGAATTTGGTCACAGAGTACTGTAGATATGGTGTAATTGTCTTGGTGGCAACATGTTCTTTGTCTGCCTAAGGGTCCGTCTCAAAAATTCGCTTTAATTCGCTTCACAAATCGCTTCATCTTCACCTCTGATGAAGTGTTATTGTACATACTTTGTATACACAATAACACTTCATCTGGGGTGAAAGTTGACAGGAATGAAGCTAATTTATTCAGCGAATTTTTGAGACGAACCCTAATAATCCCTATGCAATTTCTGAAAGTTTTGGAGTTTTGGAACTAAGTGCTGTACTAAATGTAATATTTTTTCAGCTAACTACGTGCTTGAAGGATCTTTCAGACTAATTTGTTTATGTTGGACATAAATCTTGATGTGTTTTGAATAATGTATCTTCACGATCGAATTACAGATGTGTGCTTGTTATTTTTTAGGAAGAAAAAGCCTCATTTTTCATCCTCCTATCAGAAAAACTAGGTACAGATTCAAAAGCAGTTTCAGAAAACATGAATCAGTTACAAAAAGCTTTAGTGAGTAAGGTTTAAAACTAGGCTGTTAGTTAAGGGACCGTCTCAAAAATTCGCTTAAATTCGCTTAGCAATTCGCTTCATAATTCGCTTCATTTTCATCTTA
>JAUCNQ010112691.1:0-11504 GCA_032352715.1 Bougainvillia muscus | reverse complement strand
TTTATTTATTTATTTATTTATTTATTTATTTATTTATTTATTTATTTATTTATTTGTTGTTGTTATTGTTGTTGTTGCTGTTGTTGTTGTTGTTGTTTTTGTTGACTTTGTGCATGTAAATGATTTTTACCAAATTGGAATAAAGTTGATAATAATAATAAAATATAATATGTTTACTATACACCTTTAATTTGATCCTAGTTGAACTATAAAGATATGGTTTACGACAATCAATAATTTGTGCGAGACTACATTCAGACACAAGTTTACGGATACCACTGATTTGTTGTGCCAAAGTGCAATCCAAACGACTGAACATTTCCTACTTCAATGTTCTAACGTATTACTGAAAGTTTTAAACTATGCTTAGTGCTATGATCTTCATAACACGGAAATACCTTTGTAGAAATTCTAGCTACAGGTATAAAAGTAATCGGAAAATAATTAGCGTAGGCGTTACATTTATAATAACTAGAAATTGGTTAAGTAGAAAGTTGTAATAACCTTTGTACTATAGTAAAGTAACTCTTTGTAGTCAAAAATTGATTGGAGTTTTAACATCAACACTAGATACGTCCAAGCTCTGAAAGGAATTATCATTTAAATCTCTTCATGTGGTATTTTTCAGCCTAAACCGGTTTCACACTCTCCGACAGGACAGGACATATACTGTAACTTCCACAAACTCATAGAACAAAATATGGAACTTATGGAACTTAATTTTGATCAAACTAATTATGTAGTACGTTAATATATATGTTTTTCACCACATATCAAAAACCACAATTTGTTGCTGGAATTTAACAGCCTTATCAAATCGCCGTGTTTTAAAGAAGTAGGTCTAGATAAAATATTTAACCAAAACTTCATTACTGTTTTGCACTATTTTTGTTACCAACATCAAATTAAAAAATCTAACCTAACAGAAGCTATTGCTGAAACCTGTTTCATTCTTTCCATGGATGTTTTTTGTTGCTTAATAATTAAGTAACCATAACTTTTCATGGTTGAGCTCTCTTTGACAGAAAGAAAAATTATACCTTTGTGTACACCATGACCAGTTGCGGCAGGATGATCTTTTCTTTTCGGGTCCATATTAATTTCATTTAAAATATATTTTTCTATTGTGTTTACGATGTGCGGAACACTTCTTTTAATGATAGCATCAAACTCATCGCTGTGGTGAGTAATCAAGAATGACCAGCTTAATAGTAATCCACTGTTTGACCATCCAACAAATTCCATCTCTACACCTGTACCTTGTCCAAATGTTTTAACAAAGAAAACAGTACAACGGTTCAGAATCAGTGAATGAAGTTGATTACGTATCACATCCATCTCCAATGCAACTAATTTCTCTGAAGTGATGGAGAGATGAATACAGAGTGAACTTAATTCCCATTCATGTAAAACGATAGAAACATCATCATGTGGTATATCACAGCATTTTTTTAAAGTTTCTTTCAAAATATCTGTCAACTTAGTCCATAAGTTTTCTGACTCGTTAGAGTCTGGATCAGCGTACTCATTCAATTTCTCATTGTCATTAAACATAATTTTGAATTGCAAACCTACAGATGGAGATGATTGATAGGTGATTGCGGGCTTAATGGAGCAGCCCGTAAGAAGAAATTCATATGTTGTGTCACTCTCCTCCGTCTGAAATTGACATGATAATTTTTTTTTCACTGTATCGTTAATTGATTTTGCAAAAGCGGATTTACGACCTTTAACCTCTACTTCTCTTAACAAGGTTTCCATCTCTACATTTTCTTCCTCTGTTAACCGCAAATCTATTTTGAGACTTCTTACATTCATTTTGCCATTTATTTGTTTAAAATCAGTCTTCACCTGAGCCATGAATTCGGATTGCACTTCAATTATATCTGCTTTCGTTAAACTATGAACATTTTCTTGTCTCCTTTTAATATCCAAATTAACATATATCAGCTGTTGCGCTATCAAATCGCGGTATTGTTTCAAGATTTTATCCTTGGATTCTTCCAATATGCTTGATAGACGTCTACAACATTCTTTCACATCTGTATTTTCAATCTGGTTATATCTACAAAGGTAGTTTAAAATCATCGTAATTTCCTTTTGGCATTTGATAAGGACATCACTCCAGTTACTACATGATGGAAAGTTTTCAAACTTCAATGAGCCATCAAAATTTTCTTTTGAATTTGAAGTATGGAAAGTTAAGTTCCTCAAATGCATCAAAGTTTCAATTGCATTTCGCAAGGTTCTAATCTCACATGTTGTTTTACTTTGATATGCACAAGAAAAACATCTATTACAGTTAACGCAGCATGGTGTATATTTCAGTCTACATTCTGAAAATGAAACATCACAAGATTCGCCATTTTTTGAACCCTTGCATGGGTGATTGCATCTTCCTACAGCTTTAATGCAACAGACTTTATTTCGTTTGTTGCATGATTCACATTTTTTGGTTGGGCAATTGTGATTACAACTAGAACAACATCTCCTATGGTAGCCGCTTTCGCATTTAGCCTGCTGTCGTTGTGCTTTACTTGTAATAAAATCATCAATGCAAGTCAAAAATTCGTATTGAACCAACAGGTCAAAATTATTAATGTTAATACTATTTTTGATGGTTCCATCATTATTCAGAAGTTTTTCTTTATTATAATCAAAATTAAATGCTGGGATTGAAGACTGTTGTTTTTGAAGTTGGGCTGCCAGAACAAGTCCTGGATCATTCGAGGAAGGTTCAATTAATGACAGAAAATATTTGATTAATTTGCACATATTCTGACAACCAATTTCAATAATGGCATATGCCTTGATTTGAGTATCGTTGATTTCTTCCATATCAATTTATTGTGTTCCTAAAAGAAAATTGTTTGAAAATTTGATACTATAAATTTATACCGAAAGGAAGGTCAATGGTGGATAGAGGGGCTGTAGACAGAATAGAATCTCATTGGTATTATCAAGTAGGAAGAGTGGTTGAGTAGAAAAGTTCACACTACTACGAGGGCATTTGGTACTTTCATCGTAGGTTCAATGATACACATGACAAATATTACACTTCAGCATCATCATCGGCGATTTTTCTAAAACTGGATAGAATAGCTGAGCTATACATTTTGTGCTGATAAAAAAGGTACGACAAATATTAAGATGCCGAGACCTATTAACGTTAGAAACTCAATACTGGGCATGTAGTTAGACCAGACTTATAGCAACACTTTGAAAAAGAAAAAAATGATGACATTTTGACGAGGATTTCTTTTAAACTTTTGCCGTCTTTTTCATTTATATGAATTTTTGTTGTAAAACACAGGATCCTTGAATGTAATCTGATTAATAATCTTTGAATAATCTTTGCCCCATTTGTTCAAAGGTGTACCCATCATGTCAGATAATTTTACTCAAGGGTTAAATACATTAGAAGTTATGAGGATCGAACTCACACCAACTTCATCCTACTGGCTGTAGAGCAAAGTGCTAACCAACTACCGTAAACCTGCTGTTAAATACATGTTTCAATTTACTGTCATCTTATGCATCACATATTATAATAAAATTCTAATTCGTTTCATTGATTCCAAAGGGAGAATATATATAAAATCAAAGTATATTATTCGGTAATAATGATATTTATGATTAACAAGAGAATGATAGGATGCATTACCAGATTTTAAATTATGCTACACGTTTTTTCTTATAAGAAACTCAATTTTTGAATTCAGCCTGGAGTTACTAAGGCAAAATTGAAATTTCATCCAGACAGTTGCTAAGGAGTTGCTAAAGAATTTAAGCTATTTTTGGTTTATGATTTGTGTATGAACAAGAGACAGATACGTGTGAACTCTCGCTACTGATACACTTACTATCAACGTTGTCAAATGTATGCGAGTTACTTGTCTTGTTTTCCAGGATTCAGTTATGGTTGCTTATTACATTTATATGCTTAGGTTTTGACCCAAATCTCAGCCTCAACCCTAGAAACTTGGTTGCTTATAAAAAAAAAACGTTTATGGGTTCACTCCTCTAAAGATTGAACTGAAGGCTCAACCTTCCGTATTACTACAAGGATGAGAAGTAGAAAAAAGGGAAATTGAAAAATATATAAATAAAAACAATAACTAAATGGAATCATGGCGTTCTTCCATCGTGCTACCAAAAGGTTTCGGTGCTAAACTCAGGATCAACATATATCAAAAACCTTGGCGCACCACCGTTGTTCAAGGATCTAATAATACTGGTCATCAGCTGAGTCCCAGGAAAAAAACTAAAGCCATGCCATGCTTGCCAATCCAACTAACCGTATCTAAAATCGAAATTGGAATAACAGTTCAAAAGAGAAAAGGTAACAACACAGATGTGCTGACCAGACTAGTCTTAGAAGACAGACATTTCAGAAAGAGAATGTTTGACTACTAAGATTAAAGAGAGTTCAGTTTTGAATTGTCTCTGTTGGCAGATGTGATCTATTGCCTAAGGTTTGGAAACACTAATGAATAGCCCACCCAACCCTTGCGGCTGTCAAAACAAAGAACCACATACTACAAATCGTATCGTTTTTGCCTTAACCTACAAACATAGAGCCCTGTACTCAGAGAGCTACAATCTCGGACAAATAATTTTGGACTTAGAGTGGTGAAACTATCAATTGGAGAGCCACAAACTTAACGTTTTTGTTTTAAATGATATAAAAGACAGTTTTCAAACAGCTTGCATGATCATTGTAGGTCTTTAGTTTTGAGTTGTGACTTCTTCGTGGTCTCTGCCCAAAGCTCGATTCCCCGGTACTAGTTGGCTACTAGGCGCCAAAACCAACGCTACGCTAAATCGTTTTTTCTTCAAAATTGCTGGATAACTAGCCAATACTGGGAAGATTCGTCCAACAAAGTTTAACAGTCATACGTTTATTGTTTCTAATGTGCTACTTTGTCAATGGAGTTCGGAGATAAACCGAAAGTGTAAACTTGGAACCAAGTAATCAGAGAGGAAAGATCACAATTTATAAATTCTTTAAAATTGACTAAATAGAAGGTAGATGATTTGAGAAACTTTAAGAAAATGCGGGAAATAGATAGAAACTGAAACTCACAAAATTACAAGCCTGTAGCCAAACCCTAAAAACCCTAATGTTATAACAGAAGTTATGCAGATTAGGGTTAACCATTTTGCAACATTTGCTGCAGAACGGTTAAAGCAAGGGTGACTATTTCCGGATACTGTGCATTAAAAAGGTTAAATAACTATTGTGAAGTAACTTATTACTTGTGTGAATAATTTAGTTTTCAGGTGATCTAAGGCATGGGTGTGACATCGAGCTTGCTAGCACGCCGTTTCATTTTAAGTGTTATATGGATATTTACATCACAATCTACACCCACCACAGAGTCTTGTGTGAAAAACTAAACTGTTTTAATTTGAGCTGTGAGGATTCCTTTCTCAAGACTGAGTCAGTTTCAATCCATACAAGAACTCTTCGTATATTAATTCTTAAAGCATTCAAAACTCTCAAGAAGTTCAATTCAGAAACAATTTGGGACGCTCTTTACCTAAAAGATCTCCCTTATAGCTCAGTCTGTGTTAAGCTTGCACACTTAGGCTTGAACTCATTTGATTTTAGAGCGCCATTAGCATAGAATAAACTTCCTGCTGGAGTAAAAATGTTAATATCGATTTCCGCATTTAAAAGGGCTATTTATTAGAGATGTGGAAATATATTGCTCTTGCAAAATATGTTCCGAGCTACTCAACGTAGTTAAGGTTGCATTTTAAGAAATTCTCCAAATTTTTAAAACGGGGGTTGCATTCAAAGCTGCTTCGTCCTTTTAGCCTTCCTATTTCATTTTTACACACTTAATTTTATTGCATCTGATGCAATAAAGCTTGGTTCACACTAGGCGTCTAATTGGCGTCTAACAGGCGCTGATCATTGTCAGCATGATTTCTTAGCGCTTTAGCGCCGCACTAAAAAACTATTTGAGAACGTTCTCACGTGAATATTTATTAGTGCTGAAAGAGTTAATCTATTGGGAAACATAACATAAAATTTGTACATAATATGCCGAAAGGACTCAAAAAATTAAAATCATGCTGAAGGTTTGTCGGCTTACTTTGAAGAACTCTAAACGCCTGTTAGACGCGCAAAAAAATTATCAAAACTTTTTGATATCAAACGCCGCGTCTAACTGGCGTTTAACGGGCGCCTAAGAAGCGCCTGACAGGTACTTTTAGTGTTCTCACTAGGCGCCTAAGTTTTAGGAATCCTGCGCACCATGATTAACGCCTGTTAAACGCCAGTTAGACGCCTATTGGGAGCCAAGCTTAAGATGTTCTCTTCACAAAAATTCGATTTTAGTCCATTTTAGAGCAACAGATACAGAGAAAATGGCAAAAATACAAAGTAAAAATCCGGGGGGTTCCTATTATTTTGACATATAGCCTTGCATGGCTAATTCTGAACAACTCCTTTAGACTTTTCACCTCAAATTCGATATGCAGTTTGAGAAAAGATGTCGTCAGACAAAAAACCTGCGTTTCAGGGGGCTAAATTTCGGTAAACATGAAAAATTATTACCCCCGGTTTTATATTTTTCGCTTATTTACCTCCATGAAATTCAGATTTTTACATCTGACAACATGAATTATTAATTTGGACGCAAATTGGCACTTTTTGACATACAACAATGTAAAAGATGTGTAAAATCCGCCATGCAAGAGGGGGAAATAGATACTGTATCCCCCCTGATTACCTAATTTGCTATTTTGGCACCATAAGTGACCAAATCAAAATAAAATTTCAATGAAGAGTTGGGAAAATTATTCCTTAGCAGAAAAATGAAATGAAAAGCATCTCATATTAAACAAGAGTCTGAACATGTATTTCCTTCAGGACACATTTCATTTCATTTAATTTCTAGACAATTTTAAAACGCAACCTTAACTACGTTGAGTAGGGATTTTTAATTTGTGATGTTATATACCAGTTGGACTTCACTAACTATTTTCTGTTCCAACTTTAAATAAAGAATAAATAAAATAAAATAAATAAATACTTGACTGTCATGCAGCTCTCTCAGCTTACCAGATTGTTGAAAGAATCTGTACGGTATCACCTTCTTTCTAGTCCTGTAGAATTTGGCCAAAATGACGACATACTGATTTTTAATGTGCCGATTACATTTTTATATGCTGGGTAACATCTGTACGAAGTTTCATAAGTTACGCATTATTTTAGGGTAATGAAGTCATAATTAGCCTTTTATCTTGTTAAATTACCATACCGGACGTACATTAATATAAGAGCTATTTTCAGCCCTTTTGGATCAAATAATTGATGAAGAAGTAAACATAAGGGTACTAGAAAAGGCTCAAATGCATTTAGGATCAAAATAGAAGGCACAATACTGCGCTTTTTAAGCCGGAAACTACGCCGGAAATGTTTCCGAATTTTACCGGAAAAATAACGTCATTTCCGGAAATGTCTCATAACAATTAACAATTAAGCAAAGTTTCATCAAAAAATTATACGTACTTAAGAAGATAAAGGCAATATTTCAGTATTTTGTATTTTCAAGGGAAAAGTAAGAGAAATTTGATAGGTGGTTCTGATCAACGACCTCTAATTTTTGAAGTAGTCATGCTGAACAACTGAAAGTTGTCGTCAAGATGCAAAATAGATTTATACTAAAAGTAGCAAAGTTTCATGACAGTTCAGCAATTATTTCAAAAGTAATTGTGAATAAATTGGATTGGGTCCATTATGGCCACACCCAGGGTTAACAGGGTCAAATACAGCACTTAATGTTTACTTGCATAAAAGAAATTGCCCAAAAGCTACGAGGTGAGGCTTTTAGTATATTAATCTACATAACATTGCGCTTCTAACGATACCAAATGTGATAGTACTAAATATTTATTTAAGGTCAAACCTTATTTCGGCCAGACTAGTGGGGTTGATTCCAAATTGCACAAATGATTTACCCCCTGTCACGTTTGTGGCTGTAATTTTTTTTGATCAACTAGAAAAAAGTGACAACATGCCCTATTGAAAAGCTGATAAAATTATCTCTCCAACCATGTATAATATAAATCCATCTAAATTTATTCTAGGTTGACCACAAATTCTACAGGACTATTCCTGTTACCTGGAATTCTACATAGATCTTTAACTTGTAGTGGTGATCTTATATCCTTGTCGACCACTTAAAAACAACATAATCACAAAAATTCAAAGCTTCTTGTGAAGGCTTACAAAGTCACCACTCTGACTCTGACAAGAATCTTGGTCACAGAAATCAAGCTGGGGTTTTGCAATGTTTTAGGTGTAAGGTGCTAAAGCTATCTCTAGTAAAAACCATATTTACTTCACAAACGTTATATAATACAAGTCTATACTAAGGTCTTTTTTTCACGAGATTGGTACTCAGATGTATTTTTTTTAATTTTGCGTCTTTTCTTGTTTGGTATGAACCGTCCACAAAAGTCCTATGGATTTTGTCTTTGTCCATGGCTAGGGACCGTTCTCGAACTTCGTAAAGCAAATGTACCATTTTTCATTACAGAAAAAATCTTGGTGAAATAGGGGTAGGAGTGTTTGGTATAATTTAGGGACATAGCAAGATGTTTGCCACTTTATCTCTGAAATAGGAAAAACTTTGTACCCAGTCCTCGTGTTAAATTCATATAATTGATTTAAAAGAGTTTCACTACAAAGCTTTTAGTTTTGCATAAATGTTGATCGATAACTAATTAGAATTTATTTTATTTTTAATTTATTTTTTAATCAGAGATAAACATCACCAATTGATCTATTGAAATCATGTGTCTTACAATAACTGGTGTTTTGTTATCCTTCTTGTAAAATGGCTCACCCAAAGATCGTTATTGTTTAACCGTGAAATTATTCTATTTTCAACAGGACTGTCATTCAAATTGCAATTACTAACTCATGTGTTCAAAGGCATGATCCTAAAATTTCAACATGCATTTTACGCCTTTTTAAAATCTCTAAAATTTATTTTCTTTCGATTTGCTACCCCAACTTCTATATATCGTCTGAAACCGTCGCCCTTAAACTATAAATCCGTGGTAAATTCTTTCTCCTCTAGATATCGTGTATAAAGAGGTGTTCGCGGTTGTACAGGTCGAGAAGGAACAGGTAGACTCCTTTCCCGTTGAATATACCCGTTGTATCACCTTAATGCATGCGGTCTTTTGTAAACATTGCTAAACACTGTGGAGATCACCAATCCATTCGGCTATCGAAACATTATTTACAGGGGGGGGGGGTATATTTAGATAAACGAGATATGGTTTCGTTTTTATTGTTTTTAAACCTTATTATCAGCCAGTAGACACGATAAATTTTTTAGAGCTTTATAAATTCCTCGTATTTTAAATGTACAAGATGTACCATCCTTTTGCAAATATAATCTGTCAACTGGATAGTCCCTGTTAACTTCTCAAGCATAGCGGTCTGTGTGTTTCTTGTGGAAATCTGCAAAGGACTTTGAAAAGTGTTTGTTTTCATATCACAAATTAATTATTCGACTGCTATAAAAAAGAATATTAATTTCAGTCAATCAGATGTCTCAAAATTATCATAAATTATCATGTGGGAACATCTAACAAGAGGTCTACAACGTAGTCATCGGAAGGCCCTATAGTTCTCTTTCATCAAATCATCTTTAGCCAACAATCAAAATATATTTATCTACCACTGGTATAATCTTATTTTTAACGTCATTAGTAAACAGATGAAATATATGAAGTGCGGTGTGGGGCTAGTGTTGAGTAAATTGCGTAGTTTAAAACCAATGTCATATTAATAAAATTGTAAAAGGCTGAAAATGAATAAAAAAATTCCCAAAGTACACGAATAGATGCCTACGTCAGTAAAAAGGTCATCCTTGTAAATTTATTAATCTGTTCTAAACAAATGCCAAAACGGGGAGTATAGTTTGTAAATCAGGATTACATAGGTGGATCCAAAACACTCTTTAACCCAGTCAAAGCAATAAAATAGAGAACAAAACTCATTTATTTTTAGTTTAGCAGTTTATAACTATTAAGAAAACAACAAAGTCTCCATCTTGTTGCTTTGGTTAGGTCTGAATTCGCCACTGGATTAGGTTTGGATGTAATTATTTAAAATTTGCTTTGTGGAGGATGCGGTCCCTAGTCAGAAAAATACGTTAGAGAACTAAACGTCTTTATAGCTTATTATATGGCGATGGTCTTATGGGACCTGTTAAGACCATCGCCATAGTTAAAGCAATTCAAAATTAATGACTTTCGGTCTCTATTTTACTGATATGACTAAGTAAATTCTTATTCTGAATCCGGCACTGCACAATGACATTCTTTCTGAGATAAAAAGGAAACGTTTTATGAAACAAATTAAAGCGGATTTTTTAGGTGAACCTTTATACTGTTAGAGGAAATCTGACATGGATTTTTCTTTAAAAATAAAACGGTTGTAGACAATCTGGATTTATCTCTAAGTGGAATAAGCATTAGAGTATTCAACAAATCTTTATAAGATTCGTAGTGACTAAACTTGTAATAGGCACTGCATGAAAAGTTATGCTATCCATTTACAATTTTATCAATCAACATGCAGAAGTCAAGAAAGTTTCACTGGAGCTTTCTGTAGGTTGTATGACAAAATCTTTTAAGGTAATCGTGGTAAATTAAATGCCTCCATTTTGATTTATATGTTTGTTTTTTCCCCAAGTTAGGCCTAGTGTCATAGGAGGATCAAGAACACGCTACAACCTAGTCAAAGCAATAAGATGGAGAACAAAGGTCATTAATTTTTAATAGTAACAAATGATCATTAGCCTTATAAAGGCTAATAATCATTTGTTAACTATTAATAATTAACTAGTTTTATTTTCCATCCTGGTGCTCTGAAGAGTACTTCTACCATGTAGACATATTTTTATTCTCTGGCTATTGACTAGGTCTAATTCCATCACTACTATTTGTATCTACCTAGTGGCGAATCCAGCCCTAGTCAGAACAATACCAGTGGCGGATCCAGCCTTAGTCAGACCATCACGATGGAGTATAATTACTTTTAATTCTTACTAACATTATGTACGATGTTGGGTCTGTAGAGACCCAACGTCATACATAAAGTTATTAAAATTAATGACTTCGGGTCTCCATTAGATTGGTGTGACTAGGTAAAAGCATGTTCTGAGTCCGCCTCTGAACACGATGAAGAACTAACTATGAAGTCATATTGGGTGCAAAATCGAATTGTCAAGTCGTCGTGCCGCATTGTCAAGTCGTCGCGCCGGAATGTCGAATCGTCGCGCCGGAATATCAAGTTGTCAAGTCGTCGCGCCGGCATGTCAAGTCGTCGCGCCACTTTGTCGAGTCGTCGCGCTGGATTGTCGAATTCATTTATTGGGAAATACAGCCTTAGCGGTGCTGTATGTAGTTTACACATATTTTTTATGTATTCTGATTTGCATTCTATTAAATTATTCCTTTAAAGTACA
>JAUCNQ010112690.1:0-19796 GCA_032352715.1 Bougainvillia muscus | reverse complement strand
TCATTTTTCAGATTGTCGTTTTCTTTTTGTAAAATAGTTAATTTATTTTGGAGAAATATATTATCTTCTGGTTTCTTGTTGATACTCCTGAGAGCGATCGCCTTAAACGTAACAATCTGATTTTATTCCCATGAAGGCCTGGGTTAGGGACTAGAAAAAGATGAAGTGTATAAATATTTGAGGGTTACAACCAAATCGTACATGAAATATAAGCAGAAAGAAAAAAAAGTTCTACTTTCTATCTTCCGAGACCCAATTCTATTTGATAATTTGGCCTGAAAACACTGGTATGTTTGATTTCTATAAAACTTTAATTAATAACCATGCTTTCATAATGTACATCGGAAGGTATGAGAACATTTCCTGGTGTAGGAAAAGAGAAAACTTGATTCTTTTGGGTGTAACAAATTTGTAATGTCAACAATTTTTTTGTAATGTCCGTAACAGTGCTTTTTGGGGTCTAGTAGAAGATAGTGTGGATAAAATAGTTACACACTAGCATTTTCTTACATTTTAAGCTTCCTTTTACAGCCAACATTAAGCATTACTAGAAAAACTTCCCACTTCAGAAGAAATCAAACTTTCAAAACATGTCCCAATTTAAGTAAAAATATTAAGCAAAAGTTTTCCGGTAAATTTATACCATCATCATGCTGTAAAAATATGATATGAAGAAAAATCGTTTAAAATATATAAAGTTAAAACTGCTAATTACATAATAAAATCTGCGTTAATAGAATTGCTCAAAGTATTACTGTGTGAACACTGAAAGAATGCTGGAAAGCACTGTTTTAGCTTACAAAGTGTAATAGAAATCTTGCATACATCCAGCTTGCACGAATATGCCCAAACTCAGTATATCTACACCAGTATATTACTAATAGTACGTACTAATGGAGAATGACTGAAAAGGGGCAGGTTTCTACCAGCTGAACTAGGTCACTCATTGTTCGCAGCGAAAAATTTCGTCAGGATAAAAAATAAAACATTAACAAACAAAACCAACTTTTTGTCTTATCAGCGTTTTTTGAATTTTTTATTAGTTAACTAATGCAGCGGATTTTTTCCAGGCGAAAAAGTAGGCATTGAGCGGAAGTATATCGCCGCAAATTCCAAAAATGATGCAAGCATTCTCTGCATGTCAGGGTTTTTTTCAGCGATTTTTTGCCACCGTATAACGGTGGCAAAAACTCAATCTTCAGATTGAGTTTTAAACTCAATCTTAGGAAATAAAAAAATATTATATAGTAAAATCATAAAAGAGAGTGTTGGTTGGTTAATTTCCAAAATTATTTGTATTTTAAGGTAACTTTAACAGAGCAGAGTCCATATATAACGTTATGTCAATAGGGAAAGCCGAACGGCAAGACATCGCCGGCATTTTGATGCGAAGATTCTAAGAAAATTTTACGGTTGCCTTTAACTCAATCTTCATTCACAAAAACGGTGGCAGCTAAAAATCCTGAAAAAAACCCTGATAAAGGATATCACGTAATAAGTTCAATTTGGTTAACTGTGTTTTCACTTTGCTCTTGATGCTTTACCAGGGAGAGTTGTCTTTTCGTCAATTCTTTTGTGTTGTATGTTAACTACATGCTAACAGATTTCTTCTTGTTGTGTCTTAATATTACCAACCTGCTTAATAAAATAATAGATCCTAGTTGGTCATAGGTCCTAGCTCTATCTTGATATTTCGATGTAATATGGAATAGATATTTGTGTTAATCAGCCCAGTGCTTTCCTTACATGCGCATGGTTATTTCTAAATTCTGGTTTGTTCAGATGTGCCACTTTTCTAGATATTTCTGGAATTCAGAAAATTTTGAGCTTGTATTTTGCATATCCAGCATTTTTCTCATATACATATGAATTAATGGAGGGCTTCCAACGACACTAAACTTATCCAATATTGGTTAAAGAGCTTATTCTGGATTTTTATGAAATGAACCGTGGCAGGTCTGTTTGTAACAGTCTAGCTCTATTTTAGAACATTGCTATACCGTCGATATACTGCAGGTCCCTGTAAACGCGTCTCGCAGACTTATTGTATAAATCTTTTAGAAACTCTTGAGTTTAATTTCTCTAATATTTTTCATTCAACTGATTCTTCGTATGCTTGAATTAGCATCCAACACTTATTTAGTGCCTATATCTAATAATCAACAGCTGGGTAAAGCTTAAATTGTCCAATAAGATCCAATAAGCTTAAAGATCCTGCTTTGAAATTGTGCGCTTATTTGAAAAAAGTCCTTATATTTCTTCAGAGGAGCATTCTAGTTAAATTCCAATCAAACTTCTTCAATAGTCGTCAAAATAAGTTAATTCTCCTTTGTGTTTTAATGCCAAATCTTCACTTATGTTCCCACTGCCAATATGCAACTTTCCTTCATGCATCAAAAACAAAAAAAATTATTAAGCGCCCACACTTTTTAGCGCCAACGTTTAATAAGAGTAATAATCGGAGACGCGCCTCGTGCACTAATTCCCAGATAAATCAGATGGGTGTATCATCAATGAAAGACTTTGACAGGATGGTGTTTTTGCACATTTCTAGGTTGGGTTTTCTCTCAAATTCTGATCCGCTATTCACTTCATTTCTTAAGAGGTTTCTAAGACACTTCTCAAGTCGTGAGAAAGATATTAAATAAACAAATTTATGAAGCGAATTGTATCCAGACGACCAGATAAATTCTGTTGATATGTACAATCTGTAGGAATAGAATGTCTGAAAATTATGTCTTATATTTGTTCCAAACCAAACTGTTATTTATGTTTTTGTATTTGAAGTATGAAAAGACCCACCCCTCTGTTAGGTACAATTCCCAACATCAAATGAACATGTGTCAAAAGTTGTAGCGAACTACTTGAACCACAGTGCAACAAAAATCATAAGCTGTTAACATAAATCTTGTCATCTTTTACTTTTCTAATACTATTTCATTCGTTTTACATCGTATTAATCATCCACAACCTTTGTATGGAAATTTGTATTAATTATATTTGTGCATACTTTGTGATGAAAATGGTATAACTTGGGATACAAATTTTGTGGATGGTCCCTTACTAAGGGCAGAGACTTAAAACTGAGTATGGTAGTATCATTTTCATTCATTCATCATTTTGAAGAGGTCACTTTTGAGATATTTAGTTAGTTCCATTTTTGCCTGTTCTTTGCCTTTCCAGAGTTTTTAACATTTCACATTTTGCCAAAAACAAGATTGAGTTTAGTTGACCACTGTGTCAACTATTAAGCCAATTGATTTAATAATTTTAATATTCTGCAAAAAAGTAAAGTTTTAGGTTGTAATTTATTAATAAGTATTGTTTTTACTTTTGTATATATTTAACAAGGGTATTTCCCCACACAACAATTGTATATTTTAAACAAGAATTAATTTTCAAATTTAATTTTGTGGATTAACTTTTCAATTCAATTGAATGTCTCAGATACAATTTTCTAGTAACATCTATTTCAAAACTATTCAAAACTATTTCAAAAGTGTATTTTTCAATACAATATTGTAAAATGGTCACACATACTTTAACAATATTGTGCATGAAAGGGTGAAAGTGACTTTAAACTTAGGGGATGTCTTGACAATCTTTTTACCAACCTTCTCTCTTTCTTACAGTTTCCACCTCATGCTTAGTGTCCATCTCATGCTTAGTGTCTTTTGCATACAAAAGTATTCACCTTAGGGGATCATCCACAAAATTGTAAAGCACAGAAGTACAATACAATTGACAAGAGACTGTGTAGAAGTTTGTACCAATTTTCGTTCAGAAGGAGTGTCTTTGTGCATACTTAGTATGTGCAAAGGCACTCCTTCTGTTATGAAAATGATAAAAAAATTCATCTATTTGTGGATTGTTGTTAAAAATGTGCATAAATTTTTTTTATGTATTTGATCATGTAAAACTCTGTTGTCTAATTATAATGTCTTAATTTAAGTCTTTTTTTACATAAACATTGCCCTTATTTAATTAATAGGTCACTGTCATCATATGCTAGATTGGACTCTTCCGTTGGAAAAATTTAACCAATCACAGAAGCCATGACAGTTCATTTCTCCCGCAACGATTTTCCATGTAAACAAGTCCTTAATGGTATATTCTGATTATTCTTAGTGTACAGATGAATTGTTAATATGATGGCTGATAAACTACTTGATAGTGCCTACAAAAAAGATCATGATGACTTTGTGCAAAAGTTACAAGAGTTTCATGATGCAAGAGGGTATGTTTATATCAAAACTTTCAGTTTTAACCCTTTAATGCTTTTTGTCTAAAAATGATTGTACATACTTAAACAATCTTACAACAAATGCTGCATGATTGTTTTTAAGTTAGTGTGACCATTTAGTGGGCATGGAACATTCACAGGTTATTGGAATGATTTTTGGGCAAGAGCTTGTCTTCCACTGCAATTAGTTATAACTAATTGCAGTGGATATAAATATACAAATGGAAGTGGACCTTAATTGACTATCATACTTTCACTATGAATAAGTATCTATACTCCAACCTTGCAAAATATATGCTGTCAATAGGAATAGTATGTCAGTAATTCTTAATGAAGGAATATCTCTATTATATCCTAACATTTTGCATTTGTCTCAAAACTTATTTGAATCATAAATTAATTCGTTTTAAGAACTTGAGATTTTTTCAATCAGATGTTGATTTTCTACTGTCCAAATTGAGGAACTGTGCACAAAACTTGTATGGATAGATTGTATCAATTTTCATCTGGGAGAAGTGTCTATCTTAGACACTTGGCTATTAAACAGAGTTGCCACTCTTCCGGCTCTGTTATTGATGACTTCTTAGAGTGTAAATTTAAGTTGATTTCAGGCATTTTCAAGCTTATTTCCACCTTTTTCAGGCTTGATCAGAAAAAACGGTAGCAACTCTGATTTAAATGTGCACAAAAAGCACTTGTTCTCTAATTTGTGGTACTCCTTTAGATCACAATTCTCCAATATTGCTTGGTTGTTGATTTTTTATCTATCTGTTTTTATAGAACATCGATTGGTAAAATCCCTTCATTCGGAGGACAGCCACTAGATTTATATGCACTCTATAATACTGTTACTAATTTTGGTGGTATATCAGTGGTAAGTTGTGCTCTGTTTAAATTTTATGCCTGTAAGGCTATTGATCAGATACTCTTAGAAGCCACTGTTCCACTCAAAATGAAACTCTTAGTTGCAGTCTTACAAAATTACCTATGCATTACGGAGAAAATACCGCCTAGAAATCAGTCATTTCCAATGAAATCTTGGACAGGAGTGTTAACTTGTGGCCTTTGGTCGCTCATTTTGCTCTTAACATAGTGTAGAAATAGTTGATTAGCAATGGAACATCTACATCATCTGCAAAAGAACTTTAAAATTTTTTTTACATACCACATGAAAACAATAGACAATCCCTTTAGTAGCAAATCTTAGTAGAAAATCAAATGGAATGACCGGACAAGTTGTTTGCATTTATTTTCAGCCTATATTGGTGGCAGTTACTTGCTTATCACCTCACACGTGATGTATTTATGCCTGCCAGTTACACCAGCAGCCTGCAATAGTTCAAAATATTAAAAAAAGTTCTCCTATTTTTGTATTTAGGTTACTGATCGAAAGAAGTGGGGTCAAATCTTCACAACACTTGGTTATCCGCCATGTACAAATGCTGAATATGCTTTAAGACAACATTATGCTCGGTAGGTGAATTGAAAGATTAGAAATATTCAGTATGAAAATCCCTGTGTTCCCTTGTTTTTTGAATTTTTTGATTTTTGATTTGTTTTTGCTAACATGGTTTTCTTCAAGTTTTAAAACTTTTTTCGTAGCTTGCAAGCTACAAATCGAGTTTGTTACTCTTCTCTTGATAATTTTTTATCTTCAAATCTGGATTTTAGTTATAGTTGATTGTCCATATTTGTTAACTTGCGTTTGTGATTAATTTATACATTTTTATTAATGTTGATGTAGCATTAAAAAGACTGCTCCTTCACAAATTAAGGTTGGCTGGTTTTATAATTTATAGTATTTACCAAATATCCAGTGTATTTATTTTGAGGGAACAGTGTCAGAATGCTGGCTCCTAACCAAATTACCAAACTTTGTGTCAGGCATTAAACAGGTTCTTGTGTACTGCAATCAATCATATTAAAAAGGTTTATTTGTGGTCATATTTTTTATTATGACTTCATTTTTATCTAGATACTTAGAATCATTTGAAAGAATTTATTTTTTTGGAGAAGATGCAGATGATCTTAATGATAATGTTCAATTCCGAAGTCATGTACAAATGATTAAATATAAAAGTAAGAAAACAAACAAATTCTATTCCAATAATCCATTAACCTCAATAGAAAATAAGCAAAGTGGTCTTCTCTCTGTTGTGTAAAATAGTCCAATAATATTTAATGTTCTAACGTTTAAACTCATAGTGATCTTGTGGTATTCCACCTATAAGCAATCAATCTTGAGTCTGTTAATCTGTATTAATTCCTTCGGTTTAGCTCTCATCAAATAATGAAAAGGACTTAAGCTTGGGGTCTAAGACAGCGATGTCATCACAGCATAGGCTTTCTGTCTCAAATGGGGGGGGGGGGGGGGTGCTTCAGATACAACTTTACATCAGGTTTTAAAATACTTTTTTTAATATTGTATTTCGTATTAATACCTTATTTGTTTAAATAAATTACATATAGATGAGAAAACTCAAGTCAAATTAGTTGCACAAGGATGACAGTTTTGACATTTTTACTATAACAAAGAGATCATATTAATTCGTTGAAAATATTGTCTTTTCAGTGTTCAAGTTAAACTTCATTTTAAATTTCCAATTATTACCTCTAGCTAGAGGTTTCTTTAAATATCTTTGACTCTTAGTTGAGCTAAGTTAAGTTAATCAGTTAACCCTTAAACGCCTGTCAATGTTTAGTGCAGGATTGTTCAAGTATGTGTGACCATTAAGTTTACACTAATTATTAATTTCAGTTTGTCATCAGAGTTAGGAAGCGAACTTTAATGTTCTACAGGGCACAGAAACTTCTGGCGCTCATGCTGAGTATTTGTCAATTGTCAGGCTTCGAATTTTCTTCTGTTGGCATTATCAATTTAGCGTTTTCCCCCTAAGTCATCCTCAGGGTACCGATTTGAGATATAGTTCCTTAACGGATCGGTTCCCTAAGAAACAATTGGTTACCCTAAAAAAAGATTTCCCTGGAAATGCTTACCATTATTGCAATGGCAATGACCAAGACGAAACGTTTTGTTTATATCATTGTAAAATATTACATCCTTTTGGGGAGTTGATGAGGGGAAACCATAAATCGTTTACCTGCATAACAATAACGATAGGGAAATGATAACGATCGTTACCCTAAACTGTCCAAGCGTGATTCTTATATATTAGAATAGTGAGGATTGAACTCACACAAACTTCACCCTTACTAGCTGTAGAGCAAAAGTTTACAAGTTTACACTAAGTTATTAAGAGTTAAGAAACCCTATGATCTCTAAATAAAAAAATTCAGAGGGGAATTATCTTAATGGTGAGAGTTAATATGTATATATATATCATCTCTAAAATATAAATGGCATTTGTTTGTATTACAAAAGTAATAAGTGTACTTACTAATTAGTCATGTGGATAAATGTGTCTTCTGTGGTATAAATAATTTCTTATCTAAAATGATTTCTTTAGGTGGTCATTAAAGGACTAATATATTTTTGTAATAAATAAATTAGCTAAGAACTAGTTTACATGGAGACTTTCTATAGGCGAAATGAACTGTCATAGCTTCTGTGATTGGTTAAATTTTTCCATCGGAAAATTTAACCAATCACAGAAACCATGACAGTTCATTTCACCCGCAACGTTTTTCTATGTAAATTTGTCCTTAGTTGTCTTAATAGATTTTACATCCATTCCTTACATAAAATTCGAAGATAAAGGTTTGTGCTGCCAGGGTCTAATCTTGAATAGGAGGGCAGTGTCATACATAAAAGGGGCAGTTTCTTCATTGTAAATTAAGGGGTAGTGTCTAATTGGCGCCTTGATTAGAAACAGGAGGTAGAAGTATCCTCAACTTTTTTATGTAATGGTTCTTGTTTTGTCACATTTTATTTCTACTTTAACTGCCCCCCCCCCTGTATTTTACTCATGGCAGTATTTTCGTTTTTAGGACTAAACAAACCACCGAAAATTGGATCTTTAGGAGGTAAGGGACTGTCAGTTTTCTTTGACAGTGACTTTGTGCATACTTTGATGAAAATGGTTCCATTTTTGGCCCATAAGCTGTGTATATATTGCAGATTACGAATTTGACCAGTTATTAAAAGAATTAAGTAGAACTATAAATTAAAAGAACTTATTTCGTTACCCTAGGTATAATTCCAATTTAGGGGCCATCCTAAAAAATCATAATGAAATTTGTAGCAATTTTCATTCAGAAGGAGTATCTTTGTGCATACTAAGTAGCACAAAGACACCTGTTCGGTGATGAAATGGTATGCTTTACAGTTTTTGAAAGATTTCTTAAATCATTACGTATTCTCCATGCTTTAATTTATTTTCATGTGTCATAGGAAGTGTGTATTTGTACCTTTTTATATTCACAAATTGTGGTACAAATTTTGATTAATTGTGAATTTCCCTCCCTGTGTTTGCACTTGAGATATTAGTAGTCTAAAAAATATGAATTGACTTATTGACTTATTATTTTCTATGTCAACCACCAATAATTTATGAGGGCTGGTATTGAATCTGCAACAAATGTTACAAACTAAAAATGTAATTTTTCTCAGGCTTAACAATTAGTCTCTGAAATGGAAATTCGAATTAATTTTTATACAGAGGGAGTGTCTTTTTGCTTTTTTGTTTGCACAAAGATAGTCCTTCTGTAATGAAAATGGTCAATTTGTGATACGAAATTTGTGGACGGTCTTTAAAACACTCATAAGATTTCATATCGATAATAAGGTTTCTTCTTTAACCATCTTCAATGTTTTTGGTGTTATAGATAGTACAAAATTGTTTTAATTTAGAACCACTTCTCGACAACTTTAACCGAATAGCTTACTCTCTTCAATCTGGCTTACAAAATGAAGTCAACTTTGCACTTAATATCTGCTCATTGCTGTCTAATGTCTCAAATTCTATTTTTAACCTGGCTAAGGTAAGTTAAAGAAACTCCATGTGTGCTCATCAGAAGCTAATGATGCCCTATACTACCACTGCTTATTTGTTATTTGCTACTTGCAGGCGACATCTAACTGGATTTTTGCATGATTCTTATAGTATCTGTCGAATTGTAGGTCATTATTAATCACAACTCATTGTCGTAATTCCCCAAATTGTGTCAATTCCCCAAAGTCCTAACAATGCCTTTGTTTAGCTTACTCCATTCTACTGCACCACAATCTCTACTACTTCTCTTATCTCTTCTCGATTTATTTATTTATTATTTATTTTCTGTTTACAATATTTTAGAGCCCTAAAATTCTTGACTTAATGTTATCACATTGTGGTATATGGTCTAAAGGTAAGTTTGAAACCCTAAGGAACCGTCTCGAAAATTCGCTTCATAAATTCGCTTCGTTCCTGTCAATTTTCTCTGATGAAGTGTTATTGTGCGTACTTTGTATGCACAAAAATACTTCAACTGAGGTGAAAATGAAGCAGTTTGTTACGCGAATTAAAGCGAGTTTTTGAGACAAACCCTAAAGAACTCATTAATCCAATAACTAGAGACCACCCTTAAAATTTCATTCCGAAAAAGTGCCGTAGTGCTTATTTTGTATGCATGGGGACCATTTATTGGAGATAAAAATTAGTGTGATTTGTAATATTTTTGGACATCCCAGCAATACCTTGCACATTTGTGGAAATACTTAGGCACTGAATAAACATGTTGAAGATTCTAGCAACCACAGTCTGGTTGGAAGCTTTTATCCTGGGGTTGTTTGTTTTCTTTGAATTAACTTTCAATAAAAGGTTACGTTTTTATCCATAATTTTGTTTTTTAAACCGAGAGCTTTTAGATCTTATTCCATTGGTTAGTTTTGCTTTTAAAATTCATTCTCTTTAGATAAATCTTATACCAAACTTCTTTACGATGATTGGTACAGTGATTCAGATCAGTCTTTTGAAAAGGTATGGCTTTCTTCTCCATGTCTATTCTATTCTTGAAAGCTGTTTTTTATAAGATAACAGTTTCTAACCTCTAAATAGTAAAATAAGAGTAAATAGTAAAATAAGAGGCTAAGTGCATAAATTGGTCCTGATCATACCTAATAACTTTAATTTTGTTTCAATCTTTATCAAGATATTTGTTCTAGACTGTTAGATACAATTTGTACACTAGCTGTACAACACTTACACCCAGTGTCTGTGTTAAAAAAATCTATTTCGCCTGTGTGAGTGAAGGATATTCTGTCTTTCGTTTTTACACCATATTGAATTTATTGTTCTTTCTTTGTAACTTTGTAGTCTTTTCTTTCAGTTTTGGTTAACCTCTTTGGATGAACCTGTTGCATTTAGAATTTATAAATCAAACTATATAGGTAAGTGTCAAATCAAGAAAGTAAGGGTCTAGATTAAGAGGACAGCGTCATTTTTATGCGAAAAAGTCCTACAAATACATAGTTTTCTATGGAAACTAGGTTAAGACTATTTTACATAAAAAGGTGCCATTATTTGTCATTATTCAAAGGGTAGCATCCGATTATCGGACCTTAAAAGGTCTAGAATAGGGTCTGTATGTACAATGCCACTTCTTGATTGATACAGATGAAGAGCACTTTTGAAGTGAACCTTTAAGATTGTTTCTAAATGAATAGTTAAAATCAAGTGGTAGTAAGGCCTAGTGAAGGATTCAAAGATTAGATAGCAAAAAGTGACTGAGGACCTCACAGAGATGCAGAGACAAAAATTAAAGCAAAGATTGCACAGTTTTTAAGGAACAATTTCACATGCATATTCCATTGCAAAGTGCATGGAGGCATTATAATGGTTGACTTACAATGACATTTTGCAAACAACTAGAAGGATCCATCCACAAAATTCGTATCATAATACGAACCATTTTCACCACAGAAGAAATTTTTTTGTACGTACTAAGTAGGCACAAAAACACTCCTGTATGAAAGTTGATAAGAATTTCCATACAAATTTTGTAGACGGTCCCTAATCAAATGATATTTGATAAACTACTTCCTGTTTGCAATATTTTATTAGTTTGTTTGTTTGTTTGTTTGTTTAGATAACAATTGCCCAGATGCTGTCAAGTCGTATGAAACTAATGAATTGTTTGCTAAAAGGAAACTTGATGCTCCAGAATCTGTTCGTGTTAATCAAGTAAGTGAGCTAAATTGTTATTAGCTTTTTTATGAGCTTCCATAAAATCTCAATCTTACAAACTCTTGGCTTTTTTTAAACTATACTATACTCGTGAAATATGCTAGAAAATTTATTTTCAAGTGGCCCTTATATATTTTGAAAACCTGTAAGAATGCTTTTTCCCTAACATGCACCAAAAATATCTTATATTTGACGACAGGAACTATTACTGTTTCTGTTGACTACGACGATGTGTCAACAAAACCAGATATGAGATCCGCTGATCTAATTTGGTAATTGTATTGTTTTTACTTTTGATAGATCTGTACTATTCTCTACAATTTCTCTTCTGAAACAATCAATGCAGTTCATTTGGCTACTCATGATGCTGCAATTAGGTAAGTGCCCAAAATTCGATCAGATTTTCATCACAGGAGAAGTGTCTTTGTGACTTCGTCTGAATGAAAATTGATTCGAATTTCCATACCAATTTAATTGACGGTCTTTGAATATTTAGAAGACATTGTGAATCTAAATTTTTCATGATCAATGGTTATGGCTATGTAACTTACCCTTATGCAATTACTGTCCAGCTCCAAACGTCTCACATCAGCTTTAAGCGACCATCCACAACATTCGTATGGAACTTTGTGTCCATTTTCATTCTGAACAAGTGTCTTTAGGCTTACTAAGTATGCACAAAGACACTTCTTCTATGATGAAAATGATAACTTTTGCTATACGAATTTTGTTGACGTCCACAAAATTCATATCGTTATACGAACCATTTTTATTACAGAAGGAGTGTTTTTGTGCATATTTAGTATGCATAAAAACACTCCTTCTGTATGAAAATTGATACGAATTTCCATACGAATGGGCTCTTAGTTTTTTTACAATGTTATTTGTTTTGTTTTAGGTTTTTATTATTTTCAAGTTGTTGTTTATACAGTAATATTCGTAAAACTGGACTTGATGCTTTAGACAATATTTCAGATTGTGTAAGTGTTTATTTAATGCCTCATCCACAATTTATGTGTATTTTTAAACATCTATCATTTTCACTTAGGGAGATTTTTCCACAAAATTCGTATAAAAATTCGTACCTAATTTTATTCAGAAGGAGTGCATATAAAGTATACACAAAGACACTTCCGCTGTGATTAAAATGGTACAATATGAATTTTGCAGGCCATCCCTTACGGAGAAGTGTCTTTGAGCATACTAGTATATCGACGACACTTTTCTATAGGTGAAAACAATACGGTCAAATACAAAGTATGCTCAAGACACTTCTTGTGTTAACTGTGGAGTTTCACTAAGTCAAAATGTTGGATTAATTTTGTGAAGGCTATTTTCTAATCTAACATCAGAATTATAACTAGTTATTCAAAATTAGCCCCTTCTTTCCTTATATAGAATTATGAAATCTTTTGATATTGAACATTTATTTGCTTCACAATTGATAAAAATATCAATAAGGCTCTGTTCGATGTAAGAGATCGTCCACAAAATTTGTATTACGAATCGTACTATTTTCGTCACAGAAGAAGTGTCTTTGAGTGTACAACTCATTTTTGAATGAAAATTTATACGAAATTCCATACGAATTTTGTGGACATAATGTCTATAACATAATATTAAAGATATGACCTTATGTCTATAAATTTAATTGTGCTTAGACATTAATTAGGGACCGTCCAGAAAAAAATTGGTTTAGAAATGTGTATCAATTATCTATGCACAAAGACACTTCTTTTGGATGAAAATGCTTCGCTACGAACGGATGGTCCCTTATGTATTTAGTTAAAAAAATTCTGATCTGTTTTTAGATATCATTAATTGGAGTTGAAGATCCTTTTACACAAGACTTGTTTCATATACTTCATAATTTTTTTAATTCACATGACAAATTCCGCAGAGTTAGAGGTACAGTATCTTTATAAATTAATTGAAATTTGTCATTTCATGTGTGTAAGACTTAGGGACCATCCGCCAAATTCGTATCGTAATACGAACCAGTTTCATCACATACTAGGTATGCACAAAAACACTCCTTCTGTATGAAAGTTGATACGAATTTTAATACGAATTTTGTGGACGGTTCCTTTGAATAGGATTCACTCGCCACTCGTTGTAGAGCAGAGTGCTATCTATCTACATCTTTGTTTTGTGAGTTCTTTGAATTTTTCTTCCTTTTCCATGTTCTGCAACTAAGTAAAAAAAGTCTTTATAACATTATTAGAAGAAAATTCTAGAACTATTATCAGGTCCTAATCCATGCCTTTTCGATGCAGCCCCGTGAATTTGAATTAGGATGTTATAAGTGCCCCTTTTATGTAAAACAGACCTATATTTCTAGGGTATTCAACTGATTGGACACATCTTGTGTGTGTGGTTTTTGGCTCCATTTGGTTCTAATTTGGTTCCAATTAGACTAATAACAAGCTACTATCTCTCTTTTTTAGCAATGACAATTCTTTCTAAGCTTGCTTCTCAACAAGATAATAACAAAATTTTAACCAAACTTTTAACCGCTGACACATACGAAATATTACTACAGACACTCCATCTACCAGACATTTCTGTAAGTAAATTTCACTGGTAACAGTGTTACCTAACAACCTGAGACTGAAAAGGCTTAATCTAGGAGCCTTCAGAAATTTTGCATCACAATTGTTCTCTCAGAAGAAAACAGAAATCGAATCCTAATGCTATCTCTACTGTTTTGATTGCAAACAGTTCTCGGTTACTGTTGGTACCAAAAATTGCAGTTCAATTGTTTTTTTTTTGGCCCATTGATTTGGAACATGAACATGCTAATATGGATGCTTTCATTTAAACCTTTAAAGTACAGTGTTCAAAAATGGTCATATGCACTTTAACAATCCTGCAGCATTTGCTGCAGGATTGTTAAAGCATGTGTGACTTTTTGTAGATCGTGCATTAAAGGGTTAACTAATATGTATTGTTTACTTATTGTTTTGTTTACCTTTTTAGCTTTTACTTTCTTCATTGGATGCACTATATTATTTATCCGGTTTAAATGAAATCGCCGCTACTAACATAGCTATGGTACATGGGAGTATTGAGAATTTGGTGTGTCTTGTCACCATACGAGCAGAATCATTTGGTAACAGAGCTATTCAAGGATTCCGTATTGTTGAAAATAAACATTCAATTTTTACACCGAAAAATCAAAATTGGTTACGACAACAGGAAGAAAGACGTAGGCAGCTGCTGCATCACCCAATGGCTATGGCAGCAATGAATAGTATGTGCATTCATTAATTATTTTTAACTTCCTGCAATATTCCAAAACAGGGTTGTCACGCCTCCTCAAAACTCCTTAAAATCAAAAAGTCTCCTCTAAACTCCTCAGAAAGACATGATTTTGGGGTAATCCTCCTCAAATCTTCTCAAATTTACTTTTACCTATTCGGAGGTAATTTTTGATATCAACAGTGCTCTTATGTTGTTATTTTGTATCTGAAAAATATATCATGATAAGAGATCATTATTAATGGAAATAAGACGTGAAAACCTAAAAAACCTCCTCAAAACTCCTCAAAACTTCTCAAAACTCCTCAAATTTGATATGAAAAATCTCCTCAGAAAAGTCGCAAAACCTCCTCTAAACTCCTCATTTTTTCCTCATTTTTCATTTCAAAATAAGTCTGCAAAAGGAAGCATGCTCAAGTTTTGTGTTAAGGGAGGGCCGTTCACAAATTCGTATCTGAAGTCATATCACACAGGAAGGAACAAAAGAACGGTCCCTAAGTATTGTACCTTTGACCTTTAACAGATGCTTTCACTATTTATTGTAGTGATTTCTAGAAAATGTTGTAGTGCAATTTGATTATGCTGTTATTAACCCCATTAAAAGTTCTGTTTTACCAAACACTTTGGTGTTTTGTGATTTGGGATAGGTTTCAAGTCTGTTAGCAAATGCCTGGTATTTTTTATTTCGAAACAAACCAGAAACAAAAATGGCTGATTTTACTAATATTTCTTTTTTCTTAGGTATGCCTCGTAGTTATCCTAGAACTCAACAAAACCTACATATGCCTAGACCCCTGGGACCTGACAGTCGGCTACCACCAACTTCTGGGCCTAATATTTCATATCCTCCTATGAACTCATTGATGAATCAGACGCAGGGTTCAGAGCAGTTAGTTGAATTAGATCCTGAAATATATGCTGCTCACTGGATGAGTGGTTTTTATGAACCTCATCACACGGATAAATTGTCTGTTCAACTTATTTATGAAGATTTTGTAAAGTCTTGTAAGGATTGTAAGAGAAACAATATACTATCAGTTGAAGGTTTTACAGAAGTGCTAAGGTAAGACTTGTTACTCATATGTTTAGGATTCGTCTTTAAAATTCGCTTTAAATTTGTTTCACAAATCGTGGCATTTTCATCACAGAAGAAATGTCTTTGTGAATACAAAGTATGCAGAACGACGCTTCTTCCGAATGAAAATCAATACGAATGAAGCGAATTTATAAACCGAAATTTTGAGACGAGCCCTTCTTTTGAATGAAAATTGGTACGAATTTCAATACGAATTTTTACGGTCTTATAATGACTTTAAATTACTGATTTATAATAATTCACTTAGTTTAATGGATAATCTTGGCAACATTTTCTTATAAGGTTTTAAAGTCTCAAATTTTAGTTTCACAAAATAAAGTATAACAAATACAAAGTATTTTTAGAATGAAACCCAGACTTATCCCCTTCTGCCTAACTTCCCACTAGAATATTCTTAGAACTAATACAAATACACATGAATTTTTCATTTTCTTTGTTTAAACTAAATCACCTCTCCCAATGCTATCACTATACTACTCCCCCACTACACCACCACTGTCATTACAAGGGGTAGATTACATCATTCCATGTCAAGTAATTAATCTTGTCTCTGAGCTTAATCACCCCTTTGCCAACCTTTTGACTCTGAAACATAGCACACATCACTTAACTGAGGAACAGGCTGACTGCAGTACTCTAAGGGACATGGCTTTTATAAGATCCTCGACCTGGAATTGAATGAGGCATAAGCTCAAAGAAAAAATTGAGAATAAGGTTTAGTCCATGTTCCATCATAGCTATTTAAGAAACTGTCTCAAAAATTCGCTTTATAAATTCGCTTCATTCCTATCAATCCTCATCACATATAAGTGTTATTGTGCATACTTTGTATGCACAATAACACTTCATCTGAGGTGAAAATGAAGCGATTTGTGAAGCGAATTTGAGCGAATTTTTGAGACGAACCCTTAAGTGAAACTTAATTGTAGTATAACTGCATCATTAAACTTAAGTCATCGTACTCACACACAAGTAGTGAAATTAAAACCTTACATTTAGAGCTATACTTCCACCGCATCTTGCAAAAATTACTGAAGGGGAAGATGGTCATTTATATATCATTGGTATCCAAAGACGTCAATTGCCTACGCAAGTTCATAGTAAAGTACCTCGATCTGTTCATGATCAACTTCTTCGTAATAAAATCATGGCTAAGCAGCAAAAACAAACACCAGTACCAACAATAAACCTTGCAGACACCAAAGATTTTAGTCTTTCATTAACCACCAAAAGAAATGAATTTAATGATGATAAAGAAAACCGCGTTAATATAACTCTTCCATCTCACCACCAGGAACAAAAATTAGAAACAACTATTGATTGTCAAGATTTTATTGATAAATTAAAACCAGAAATCCAAGGTCATTTTAAGCAATTTCATACACATCGTCAACAAATACAAGTTGTTCAACTGCAAATCCAGCAATTGATGTCACAACAAGCTAAACTTGAAAATGTTCCAGCAGATGTTGTTAATGATGTTCAAAGTCGCGTTCAAAATCATCACCAGCAGATGGCTAACCACTACCAAAAACTGCAAGAATTAAATGTTCTATCAGAGCAAGTTCAGAAAAAAATGCAACAGCTGAAAGATCTAAGTGAAATGAATTCACTTCCCAATCCGCTACAATCTGCAATGACTGCATTGCAGCATCAATCACCAATGGGCTCGCCACTTTTACAACAAAAGCTTCAACCTGGCTCTTCATTCACAGTTCCCCCTTCTGTACCTTACATATCTCATGACACAGCTTCAGTGCAACACAACATTCCCCACTCACCAGGTTTTCCAAGCACACCAACACGACCACTGCGAGGAAGGGGTAGTCGAGGAGGAAAAATGCGAACTGCATCCCCTAGAGGTCGTGGATCTCGTGGGGGGAGGGGATCCCGTTCCAGAGCTAGAGGTCTTCGTGGTTTAAGAGGCAAACGGGGTTCCAGAGGTAGTCCACGTTTTCCACGTGTGGGTGTTGCACCACAACCAATAGTAAATGGATATGGAGGAATGTCACCCTTTAACACAACTGCTGGAAACACACCCTATCCATTGCAAAACTCTATGTCACCAATGGGTATGATGTCTCCAAGTCATAACCCTCAGTCTTTTACAAGTATGATGAGCTCTAACATTCGATCTCCTTTAATAAATACACCTCAAACACCAATGATGAGTCATGCTCAATCACCAATGATGAGTCATACCCAATCACCAATGTTGAGTCATACTCAATCACCAACGATGAACCAGTATCAATCACCAATGATGAATCAATCTCAATCACCAATGATGAATCATGCTCAATCACCAATGATGAATCATACTCAATCACCAACAATGAACCAGTATCAATCACCAATGCTAAACCTGTCCCAATCGCCAATGATAAATCATGCTCAATTACCAATGATACACCAATCTCAACCCCCAACGATAAACCAACGTCAATCACCAATGATAAACCTATCCCAATCACCAATGAGGAACCAACCTCCTCAAATGATAAGCCAATCCCAATCACTAATGAGAAACCAACCTCAATCTCCGATGATGAATCAATGCCAATCACCAATGATAAATCAACCTCTTGGAATCGTGAGAAACCAAAACATCAACTCGCCAAGCAATACCAATTACAATGAATTTCAGTACCCTGCACCACCATCTTATCAGCAATCATCCATTGTTTCTAATCCTTCTTCATCTGAGCTTCTACAGCGTCTTCAGCAGTCACCGTCAATACGAAAACCATCTTTGCCTATCAATAAAACTGTTAATATTGATTCACCTTCTAATTTACCAATTAACACATCGGAGCCTGTAGTACAAGAACAGAATTTTAAACAAAGCTTAGGCGGTATTGATTTTAGCAAGCATGTTGTTGACCAACCTGACCAAGTAGAGCACAAATTATTGCCGGAAATACCAGGCAAACGGACTTTTTCACACGACGAGACAAATGGAAATGATGAACTCATTTCTCTTACCAAAAAGATAAAAATTGTCAGGGAAGAAAAGGATATAGGATTAACTAATGGCAACACACTTATGAACGGTATATCATTGAAAAACTCAAACATTGTCCAAATAGATAATTGTAAGGATCTTATTGTTGCACGAATAGAAAATGCTCCCAAAACAAATGGTGTTGCGGAATTAAATCACATATTAGAAAAATCTAATAAAAATACCTTAGAAAATGACATTGTTGCCTCTCCAAAAGACAGGTTATTTCAAAATCACTTCTCAGAATATTCAAAAAACATGCAATCAAATAGTGTATCAGAATTTCGGAAAGAAAACTACCCCAAAAATCACATTTCTGTTTCTCCAGAAGAACTACCTATGAAAAATGGACTTCCCGCAAATAATATTGACTATAGTAAAGTTAATGGTATCAACGGTTTTCACTGCAATGGTAATGACATCGGAGAAGTAGAAAAAACAAACAATACAGTCTTAAAAGATGAAACTGCGGTAAAGTGTGGTATTCCTGACCGTGATGAGAAACCTACCGAACTATCTTCAAATAAAAACCTTTCTGAAAAGCATCTTGATGAAAAAACAAACTTTGTTCAAGATGAATCCATATCTCATCAGGTAATGGAGGATGAGGTCACAAAGGAAACGTGTAATGAAGAAGACATACCTTATTGTGTTGCTACAGTTGTGCAATCGATAGTTAATCATGTATTACAACATATTGAACAGGAGGATACGAAACAACTTCCAACTAAGGTGAATAGACTCCGTCTAGAATTAGTCGCATCAAATCATGACGTACTTGATACAGGGAAAACGGAAGTATTACAATATGGCAAAGATGAACAAGTAGAATTAGCCACTAGTTATTCTGAATTTGGAGAACAGTTTTTCAACTTAACGAAACCACCCCCGATGAGTCAGATTTGTTATTGCCAATGGAAAGAATGCGCTGTGTAAGTACTGAATCATATAACGCAATCAGTGACGTAAGCCCCTGTGATAACGAATCATAAGGGAGCTTAAGCACAGTCTAATCTACGGCGGCAACGTAGAATTAGCCTTTGTGCATATAGGCTACTTGCATTCCAT
>JAUCNQ010112679.1:0-11504 GCA_032352715.1 Bougainvillia muscus | reverse complement strand
GCAGCCTTTGGTCTTATAAATTCGAGCGGTAGTATTACAAATAAATTTACGTTTTATAATCACACAGGTAGTAATAATTCTGCTTTTGGCGCGCCATACAAAAACAACAAAACAGTATCATTTTCAACTACGCAGAAGTGCTAACTATATCATAGGGGTTCTTTGTTTATATGTTTACTAAGTCAGAAGAGTTCATATGTCTATTAGGGGCAAAAAATTGAAATAGTTTAAAACGAAGATAAATAATTGGAATACGAGTACCTACTTTAAAAGTATTTACACTGATTTGAAAAGCATCTCTACAGTTCAACGCTTCTCTTAACGGTTGAATGGAAAGCTAAAAACAAAAAAGCAGGTTTTTGAAGGTCATTAGGCTGATAGCTATACTGTCATCAACTACAGTATGCTGCTCAGCATCTTAATCAAAGTCCTTTTTCGATTCTTCAATTTACAAAATAAATACAGCATAATTTCAACATGAAGTTTAACGCACTTGCTGCCAGGGTGAACGTGTAACAGAAATTTGGACATAACTGTTGTCCTAGTTGAAAAATCATGGATAAAAAACACATCAACTTTGTGCAAACAGATCCATCTCATTAGAAAAGTGTGCCATAATGTAGACTACACTTTTTTTATATAAGAAACCGGTTTATAAGAAACTCTAGTCGCTTGAGCTCAGCAACCTAAGAAACTCATCTAGTAAGTCCAACTTATTCTAAGAAAATTAGAAATTTGGTGAGATTGAATTGCATTGGGTCCATCACACACCTCAGGTTGTCTAATGTTATCCGACGGACAACGCAGGTTGTTCAGTTGGACAACATCAATTTGTGTACAGTAGGTTGAAATACACTATAATTTTAAACTGAAGATCAAAACCTAACGGATGATTTAAAATGTCAAAACTGAATGCAGTGTTTTCTCGTTCAAGTTACTAGAAAAAATGAGTATGGACGAACTTTAAAAGTATTCGCAAAAATATGAAGGTGTGTAGGGTATATTTATTGAAAATTGGAACTTGGATGTGTTTTAGGACCGTATTCACTTTTTGAAAAAACAACTGATTTACGCCCCTTTTTGGACCGTTATTGGACTGTAAAAAGCTTTCTGCTGCATCCTTTTGCTCAATTTTCTGCAAGCCTCCTTTCTGGACAACTAGTTAGAGTGTTCCTTAATTCTTTTTAGTATGAACTTTTAAAACATGTTGAACGAGAGAGACGCATATCTGACTTGTATGTTAGATCAACGGTGCGCCATTCTGGTTATTATCTATTAATATTTGAAGCGAATGAAGCGCGTTGCGCGATGATAATCCATGCAGAGGATTGATTTTTGAGGAAATGGCGCGATAACCAAAACTGGAATATTTTTGGTAATAAGGAGGAGAATTGGTAAACAAAAGCCTCGCTACGCGACAGCAATTACATTTAATTTGGTGTTTTGTTTACTTACATTGCCAGGAATACAGATTTTAACAAAAAAATTCAAAATTTTTGAATTTTGAAAAAATCGCGATTTTTCGGATTTAGTGACGTCATCGAAAAAATCAGGCGACCCTTGACACCACAGGTACTTTTTTTTAAAAGTATTTATGCTAAGAAATATCTGTGCCAAGTTTCATGGCAATCGTACCTGTACTGTAGGAGAAAAGTAGGGGGCATTTTGCCCCCCCCCCCCATGCTAAATAGGTTGGCGAATAGCCCATGCTAAATAGGGTTAAACGAAAAAGTTGAACAGGTCCGTCTTTTTAAAATAACTGTTGCGTCAAAATTAATAGGTAAAAAAACATCATTTTTTTAAAATACACGATCAGTTTTGAACTATAAATCATCCGTCAGATTTTAACCTTCAGTTTAAAATGATCGTGTATTTCAGCCTAAACGTTTTTTATATTGTTATAGATAGAAGGTAAACTAAAAATCATATAGTTGCTCTCCGTGACATTCCATTAGATGGCAATAATTCCGATATTATAAGAAACAAACTGGTTCGAGACTCAAAAGCTTAGTGTCTTAGTGTCAAAAATACGTGTATGAAATACCAATAAATATTGACTCATATCCAAAATTAGTATGTAGGAAACTTACTTTGAACGTGTCATCTATAACCTTCATTCCCAAACTCTTTAAACTCGTGTACTATAAAGAACAGGTTGAAATCACTTTTTATCTCGTCGCATCTTTCGACGCACAGTAAGACACGTAGAGCTTAAAAGGGTTTCTAGATGATTTAAAGTATATTATACCAATTCCGTTCCTAAAAAAAGGATGTAAGGGGTTTCGAAATTATTCATGTCATGAAGTTGTTATTACTTTGCACGAAATAGCGAATTTTATAAAGTTGTCTGATAGCAGAAAACTTAAACGTAATTATTAGGTTGCAAGTTTCCCTTAGTAGATATTGAAAATAAGCGTAGAAAATTCTTAAAATCATTACAAGAGTGAAGTAAGAAACTATGTTATTACCATGATGGTTGCTTGACTAGATACAGAGAACTATCAAAGCGTGTTAGAAAATAAGAATAGCTTACTTCTTTTTTCTTTAATGATTTTCCTATTGAAAATCCTTTATTCTTTTGAGTCTAAAAACAATATATAGCTTACAATGCACAAACAAGTCACAAACACTGTATTGAAAGTAAGATTTTAACGCTGCTTGTTCTATCACTAAGCAGATACAGCAATCACTGTGATTTCAGTGAATGAACAGCTCAGGTGAGCAGTTAAGTAGAAAAAATAGAGATATGCTATGAGATCAATACAAATAAAAAAACATAAATCGTTTCTCACACGAATGCTTTACTTAAGGAACTTGCTCAAATCAAGTATAAGAATTCGTGTCCAAGTTCATTAAGTACCTTTATGGCATACACAAAAACAGGTTTTCTGAATAAAAATTGATGAATTCCATAGGAATGTGTGGACGGTCCCTTAGGTAGATTTCCACTCAAGAGGTTTAAACCACGAAGCGTGTAGTTCTCCGTTTAGCGCATGTACATACAGTAAACTCCTGGTAACTCAAACCTCAAAGGGACCAAAGAAAACAGTTCGAATTAACGAAAGTTCGAGTTAAGCGAATCTGTAATGCACTCGAGAAGCTTCAAGGGACCGAAGAAAATAGTTCGAGTTAATGCGAGTTCGAGTTATCCGAGTTCGATTTACCGGGATTATACTGTATTAACTTTGACCACGTAGAATTTTCATATTACTCGTTCCAAAAAAATTTCGATTGACTTCAACATTTTTGCACGAATTTCGTTCGGATCAGTTTTTTAGCTAACGAGATTTCAGTATTTTGTATTTTAAGTAGTGTTTTAAACAAAATATCGAAACAAACACGACGCGGTGTAAATTTCTGGCGGACCATTGGGACTTTGGGAACTTACCATTTCTGACTGACTTAAAAACGAAATATGTACAAAGAGAGAAGCAGGAGCAAGATTTTCTCCAGTCGGTGAGAGTAGATAAACAGTGCGATAGCCTAATAGAAAAAAGAAATGTGATTAATTGACTCCGCATCGGATTGGTAGACCCTTGAATGCCTTGATAAGTACCTGTTTTATATGATACTTTCAGGTAAAAAAAGATAGATTGACTCGTTGTAATAAAATTAACCGTTTAATGCACGGTGTCCATAAATCACTCAGGCAGAAAAAAATCACGAAAGGTTAAAAGATTAGAAATCTTTTTTTGTAAACTATTGAGATATTGGAAGTTAATTTGGTGAGGATTTACAACTTTAGTGGTATAATCAAGAATAAGAGGATTTACAGCTTTTGTGGTATAATCAAGAAGAAGAGGACAGTGTCTGGTGAGATTGGAACTTGGCAATTTACGACTATTCGAGATCATGGGGACGCTTTCACTATCATAATTTAAGTGGTAGCATCCGATTGGCAGACCCTTGAAAGGCCTGTTGTATATGATACTATCAGGTAACAAAATAATAACAATGTGCAAGAACATTCTGACATAATGGTATGCACTGTAATCTTCAAGATATTACCTGGTCTAACACAATCCACAGGTATCGTATACTGTCCAATAAAACAATCTCCTATATGGTCATCGTCAAGTACAACGAAACGTAACAAAGCTAACTCAGGTAATATTATTTTAAATTCAAACGTCTCTTCAAACACAGGATTATATCCGTTATGTGGTACTGTATGACTTCTTTCATAGTGAAATTCGCCAGGTATGCCGTGTACTTCAACTAAAACATATGGATCCAAAGCATCACCCTTAGATGTAGAACCACGTGGTTTCGGCAGTTGAAAACCACTTATTATCTAAAAAAGTAATTAATAAAACAGTTTATCAATTTTCTTATTGTTTCATAGACTTGGATGTGGAATGGAAAATTATGTCCATTATGATCAAATGTTCTTGCCGTAATGTTTGAAAGCTTTTCCAGTGGTTTCATCAATCACATGCTTGAAAAATTTAGAGTTGAGATCGCGCATCCAAATACTTTTATCGTGATCCTTCAAAGCATGTCTTGTGGAAATGTGTGGCTATTCTTATGTATTTGTGCTAAGACAAGCATGAATTTATCCCTTTATTATACTGATCTTCAGATGACTAGAGCAGGGATGAAAACCGAAGGTTTACAAAAAGCCGGAAAACGAGCAACGGAGCGAAGCGACGTTGCGAGACTGCAGCTACAGCTACAGGTGGGGGTTGTAGGGGGCACTGTAAGGCCCCCTGCATTAGCATTTTGAGCACTTTCCTCGGCTAAAACAGCGCTATCCTGAACAGAAAGTAGATCGAAAACTTCTGAAAATACTTCTACCACCTCACCTCCACCCCCCTTAATTTTACCTTATTTTTTGTGAAAATTGGAAACGTCGTAAATCAGAAGAAAAAGCCGGAACGTTTTCATCCCTGCTAGAGGTAGAGGTAGGTGCTAGAGGTATTACTAAAAATGTTATACTCACTTTTACTTGTAACGTTAGTGGACAAATTCCAGGAATTTCGTTTTTCATACTAGGGCTAAAATATGCCACTTCTAAAATAAGAAAATATCGAATCATGCAATCAGTTGAATTTTAAGATAGTTTGTTATGAAAAATGCCATTAAATTATCAAATCACGGTCCCAACCTTCACATTAGAAAGATATCGCATTTGTTCTTGCTTTTTTACTAGATGAATCATTAGCTGTTAAACAAACTCGGGTTATAAATACGTTTACCTAATTGCAACAAGTTCTGTTTGTCACGAATACATGCAGATAGTGCGTGTTTACAGTCTTCGTGACATTCATACTGGATATCGCAGCAAAAACTTTCTATATGTGGATGTTGTATGGCAAAGCAAGAATAAGTAAAAAATGTAAAACAAACAAGTTAAAATAGTAAGCAAAAGCTTTTCGGTAAATTTATACCATAATGTAATAATATGATCATATTTTTACAGCACTGATGGTATAAATTTACCGAAAAGCTTTTGCTTACTATTTTAACTTGTTTGTTTTACATTTTTTACTTATTACTAAATGGTGAACATTTTTAACTCAAAGCAAGAAAAAGTCAATACATTAAAGTTCATATTAGAAGTGCTGGGCAACTGCCGTAAATCAGTTGTTTAGTACTGTGCTCTACAGCCAGTAGGGTGAAGTTGGCGTGAATTCGATCCTCACTACTTCTAATATAATACTTAACCATTCTCTGCGAGATGCAGAATATTCTGGCCTCGTAGAACATTACAGTAGAGCGAGTTCGCTTCGTAAATCTGACATGTAAAATGATAAACAGATTAACTAACATTAAAGTTCAGTTGTATATAGTTTAATTGTATCTTATGTGAAAACTACAGTTTCTATAATAAAAATGTTTCTGAGAAAAGAACTTTCATCAACTCTGTAATGACTAACCTTCTCTCATCACTGAGGGTTTGAGTGTATATCCAGATCGACCATTTTTTAAAAACCGACCTCGATTTAAATCCATGGCAAGTCCAGGATACTGGTAATTTAACGCAACTACGAAAAGAAAAGAAAACAACTTTTCCTCTTGAGAAAATACTGAGAGCATTTCTTTGCTCCAATAAAAAATATCAAAAGCTCCCACATCTTTTACAGGAGAAACATAAAGAAATCACGCTACTGCAACACACCTGACCACTATGACAATCATATTCAAAATGGCTGCCATAGTAGGACAAAACTCAAATGTGGGAGGTTAAGGGTTAAAGTAGCGGAAAGAAACGAAAAAACAACGAAATCTACCACCGAACGAATAGTTTGAACAAAATATCTTCATCCTGTTCCAACAGATGTACATTTGTACCTTTTCAGATAGATTTGCAGCAATTACCCACAATGCCTCAGAGATAAAAATGATAACGACGTGAAACCGTAAATATACACTTACCCAACTGGCATCCACAATTCCAGAATTCTACTGGATTGAAATTACTGGAGTCCATTCTTTTGGCTGCAGGATATATTCGACTAAAATATTTCTTATTATAACTAACAAATTCTTCAGGACATGTTTGACACAACTTCTTTGCGGTAGTTTCACCTATGGAGCAAATCTCCCAGTATTTTTCTAAAAGAAATATAATGCAAATGTTGCAATGAGATGTGAAAACAACTAAAGGTATTTGAAGGATGGCGATCCTTAGGTCTTTCTAATAAGGTAAAGGGTGTGATTGGGTGGTTTTTTTTAGCTTATTGTAAGTATTGTAATTGTATATTGTAATCAAGGTTAAATTGTAAGTAAAGCAGGGTTTAAAATATTAGTCATGTTTTACGTTGTTCGAACGCAGATGAATACATTAATCTAGTATTACCTCTTACTTTAATCAAGTAAAACGAAATTCTTATCAATTTTGATTGGATTAAGTATGATATATACCAGATTAAGACAAGACGCAGGGACGCATGAACTATCTCGCAACGCATACACTTTATATCAACGTCGCTCCCGGTGTTTCTTATTTCTTATTCTGATATTTCGCAAATGAATGTAATTTAGTAGCAAATCCACGTTGATCATTTTATCATTTTATACTTATCCCTTCCAGGATCTTGCCAGTTCTTGTTATAAAAACGTTCAGAACCATTAAGAACCAGAAATTGAGATTGTATCTGCAAGGCATTGTGTTACAGAATTAAAAACTGAGTAGGGCTGAGTATATTTTCACCGAATGCTTACTACGTAGTCTACGCAGTGTTTGGGAAGAAATACTTGCCAACAGGCGCACGAGGTTTAAAATAAGGCCTGTCATTCGATAATAATAATAACAACATTTATGATAAACGCCATTATCGTTTTACTTATTCGACTAATCGATTTCCAATGCAAACAATAAAATAAAATGACGTTTCCTGAAATAGACGTATTTTATATCCTTTTATATGTCACATTATAATATTCTACTAATAAACAACAATACCATGCTTATTAATTATTAAACTCTTAAAGAATACTCGTTACTCGTTGCAATTACACACAAAATTGTGCCCAAAATGATTTGTTAAGCATTAATTTTAACATTTAGTTTATAATACATATAATAGTTTAATTATGACAAGCAAAAATTCAAGGATGCTCTCTTACTTCCTCTGTTTAAAATAAGCACCTCACTGACACCCTTAATAATTCATTTTTGATCGCACAAGCGGGAAACAAAACAATATAGCTGCTATGCGAGATAAAATAAACTATTTTCGAACAACAACCTGACACTGGTTTTTCTTTAAGTTCAATTACTCTAAAGCTATCAAAGAGCAGGACAAAAGCTCCAACCATTATAGAGAACACTTACGTTTTTCAAAAGAATTTTGAAAACTTTGAAAGCGCACTGATTTACATAAATTAACTAAGTCAGATAATTCTGGCGCTAACTTGATAACAGCTCTTTCTTTCGCATCTGGAATTCCGGTCTAAGAAATAAGAATAGAAATGGTGATTTAGGTGGAGCACTACTAAACAAGTCCTCGCTTTATTAACTTCTTACAAAGTAATGTGTTTTGCATTCTTCATTTTCGTTTAGGGTTGGCGGTTAATTTGATTAAAAACTGATCTGAAAATTGATCTGATCCCAATATTTGGTGGATGACCTGTGAGCGAAAGATATGTCACTTTTTGACATTTTCAGTTGAAACAACTTCACAAGTGTGGTGCTGGGCATTTCCACAAAGATTCACAAGTTTAATTTTAGTGCTTACGTCTGTGGACATACTGCGCATGGTTTTGGGGTGTGTTGATGGTTTTCGATAAGCTGCGTTATCTACACCATCATCTACGACGCCATTTGTTGTATTCTCTATACTCTGTAAAGTTATAGATCGGTCCTCCTCTTCTTCTTCACTAACATCACCAATATCAGAAACGGAACTTGAACTACTACGTGAAAGTTTTTTATTCTAAAAAGAAAGAAACTGACTGCGTTTGCATAAATATAAAACCTTTAGTTTAGGAATATTATAAGAGATTGATCGAGAAGCGATATGCTGTATTCTAAAAGTTTAGCCTTTGTAACATTAGAAGTGAAGATGGCAATAAGCACGAACATATGAAATGCAATGACTTTTAAAACGCTGCATAAAATGATCTTTGATTCCTGCATAGTATTATTTGCCTCACAGGAGAATGCAAAGTATGTGAACGAGTTGGTTTATGACTTCATGTTCAGGGGTTTCATCCTTGATTAATGAAAGAAACTTTGTATACGATCCATAGACAGCATTCTTTACCTACCTTAACAATTATTTTACTTTTTAACAAATCAGGAGATGGAAGATGTGCTAAGCTTTCGTTAACTGCCTCTGAACACAGTTGTTCTAGAAAAAAAGATACCCTGACCAATGCGTGAACAACTACACGTCCTCAACAATGATTTCCCATTTCTCATTAAGAAGTGGTTTACTCACACATGACAAGACATTTGTTTGTTGAACTAACCCTCCAAGATAAATGAATACATTTCTCATTACACATGCTAAAGCTCATATTGCTGGGTAACGACTTTAGTTAGAAAAATACCTAGCAGAGACCAGGCAATTATGGACAATACCAAATATCCGGATATATGAATACAATACCAATACCCGACATCCAGGCAGGACAAAAATATCCACAATCAGTGTATTATTCACATGATATTTTTGATATTGTTATCCATGAGTGTACTGCAGGTAACTCTCCTATATGACGCAGATGTTTCCTGCAGTTAACTTATCTGACACAGGTGTCAGAAACAGGATGGGGTTGTAAATTATGCTCAACAGTTTGCTTATGTCAAACTTATAAACTAAAATACATTCTTTTCAGACATGGTTGCATATCCAGAAACCTAACACACTAAAATACGTAAACAGCAAAAACTGTAATCTGTATGAATGTTTATAAATATTATCGCTTCAAACTATCAGTGTTTGATTTATTTCTATGCGAATCTATGATGAATTGCAAGAAGAAAGTCATATCCAAGGAACACTTTAACTGGAGCTTTTGAAAGTCTTTAAAAGTAGTCACAATAGAATCAGGAAGCTAACCTCAGTTTGAAAGTAAAATTACTTGAGTTACTTAGTGATAACAATGGCTTTTTACAAGTACGTAAAACGTACCTGCATTGAAGGCCTAAATACGATCTGTCACCTTTTGATAGAAACATTACTGAGACCAAGGAAACCTTAAATTAGACTTCAAGGTCATAACGCATTACTGAAATAACACTAACATACCACCAAAAACATCTTTTAAATGTTTTGCCATAACATATTGCTGTTTCACAGAACAATGGTTTTCTAACGAAAGAATCAATGGATACCTGAAATAAAAAGGTACTTAGATTTAAAAGTGAAACATGAAATATCACTTACAAAGACGTTTTGATGCATTCATATGAAATGAAGCGGAATATAAGTTCTATTTGGTAGATTGAGAGTTTGGGGAGAGTTTGGTTATCTTTCACATGTTCGTGTACCTCAGTAAAAAAATATAAGACTCTATGGCAAGTACTCCTTATCAAAGGTGCCAACAGTGAGATCGGTATAAAAACAGTACCACTTTATTATACTATCACATCATGCCATTAGTAAGCTTTGAAGTCGCCATTTAAAATATTGCTCCAGCACCATCATTAATTTTGAAAGAAATTTGTTTCGTGACCTTGCACTGTTAAAAAAAATCTAAAATTGTTAGATTGGATTGTGTCGTGTTTTACAGGACAGTCATGTAATAGAACAATCAGAACATGTTAGTTTAAACTATAATTGTATTTATACTAACTTACTCAGACGTTACAAATGCATAATCATTTATAGCTTTTAGCGCATCCAAAAACAATATTTTAGTGGTAAGAGTGTGACCATGATATATGATAGGTTCATTATTCGGACCATCCCAACAATCCACTAGAAAAGAGAAACAAAAATGATTTATGAAATTGTTACATTCAGTCAAGAGAACCGGGTTTCAAGACAAAAGTCTGTCTTTTACATCCATCATGACTAAAATGATTTGTTTTGATATATATGAATATAAGGAAATATATAGGAAAATGCAAGTCAATGTGTGTGTATGCTCAAAGGGAAAAACTTGTCTGATGTTCAAGAAATAATATTGGCCAGACCTGCAAGAACCGAAATCTTCAAGATTATTTCTCATCCAAGAATATTAGCCAATACTGACACTGTAAACACGATATTATATTAAAACCATGGCTAAAACCTAATGAATTTATTTTTAAGTCTATCATTGTTGGTGTTGCACAATACCATTCTTGCCTTTAGCATCATATTCTGTTGAGTCTTAAAATCAACTTACATTCGACACATCTGCATCCTTTTTGTAGACAGTTAATATAACCTTGAACACTTGAACGTCCTTTGATCTGGTCATCAAGAAGATACCTAAAGAAGAGTTGCAAAGAATAAAGTTTAAATGAATTATTGACGGATTGATAAGAAAATATACCGCAAGTACAACTTATGACTTTCCACTCAAATAAATTACTTCTACTTTATCAAATATCATTTCTCAGTATATCCTTTTAAGATTAATCTACTTCAAATTTTCTATTGAATTGTGTGAGCAGAAGAAGTTGTATACTTAGTACGCACAATGTTAATTGAAACTAAAAAAATGTTGGTCTGAAACACGTAATGGAATAGTTCTTACGTATTATGTGATGAGGCAATGAAGTAATGTGACATTGGTTTTCTCATATCTTCGCACACATCTAAGTGGTCAGGATCAAATATGTTGCAGTCCTTTTCAGAGAAATATTTTGTTAGTCCTAGAACATAAAAGAAAAGAAAAATCAATTTAGTTTAATTTAATTTAATTTAATCAAAATTCATATGGAAATTTGCATCATGTTTCATATATATTTGTACTTTTCTACTGTGATGAAAATGGTGCCGGTCAACGGTCACTGACCGCCAGAATATAACATTTGACCGCCGAAATTTCTTAAATGCTGATCATCTTGACCGGCCAGTTTGTAAATAAATAACGATGGTTTTACACTTCTTCGTAGGCAC
>JAUCNQ010112668.1:0-11505 GCA_032352715.1 Bougainvillia muscus | reverse complement strand
AAGCGCACAACTTGAAATTATTTGGGGGACATTCCCCAACATATGACTATGGTGTACTAAACCATAGGATATGTTTAATCAAAGGGTATCCTCGAAAATTTTCGGGTTTTTTCCGAAGACTACATGGAATAGGCCTGGACTACTTGGTATAGTTTTTTTTTGCGGCCTACAAACATGGTATAGCTGGACTATACAGTACGGAACAATACCAAGGCCAACTGACGAGTGAGGAAGATCATTTTCTGAGCATCTGAGTTATGCACTAATAAACTGAGCATGAGCAAGACACAACTTGCAAATCTGATTGTAGTCCAGAACACGAAAAGAAACTTTGTTTCCAGCCTTCTGCGATAGTGAAAACACCGCTTTAACTCAGCTATTCGGAAAATCTTTGGCAAACATGCACCTATCATAGAGAAACGGGTGAAAGGACGTCCGTGTTAATGGCTCAACTCAAATATAAGATCTGATATGAAAAACCGCGACAAAGCACTCCGGAAGGCACGAAAGTCAAAGAATGATAGTGATTCATTGGATAATTTTTAAAAGGATACGTAATTTCGTTAACAACAAAAATTAAAAAAGCACAATCGAACTTTGATAAAGAGATCCTTACTGATAGCATGTGGAACCCCCAAACATTTTGGAAGCAATCAATTCCGTTTTTCCAAACAAGAGTCACACCATTATCAACCCTTGTGCCATAGACAATGTCGTTAAAGAATCTATTGTAAACAGCTTTAGCAAATATTTTAGTACGATTATGAAAATTGTAATTTTACTTGGCGCGTAACCAAAACTTTGGTACCTCGCACTGGAAAATGTTTCAAGACTGCACAGATCTCACCGGTTTTTAAATCCGGCGATTATTCAAAACCCGACAATTTTAGACCTATATCTGTTCTACCTGTGCAATCGAAAGTTCTTGAAACGCCTGTCAACAACAAGCTGATGAATTTCCTCGAGGAAGAAGGCACTTTAAGTGACTGACAGTACGTTTTTCGCAATAAACGTTCAACTAAGCTGGCATCCACACTATTCTGCGACAGTGTACGAAAAGAAGTTGATTGTGGTAGAATGGTGGGTTGTGTCTACATAGATCTATCCAAAGCTTTTGACTCAATTGGTCGCGGTGTACTACTAACGAAATCAAAAGCGTATGGAGTTCAAGGTAAAGAACGTTTATGGATAACCCATTACTTATTTAACCGGTCACAAATAGTAAAAATCAATAATGTTCGGTCCGACAAGGATATGCATATTATGTAGTCCCCCAGGGTACTATCCTTGGGCCACTGTTACTTATAATCTTCTTTGACGATTTTGAAAGTCGTTTAAAGCATTCAAAAGTTATTAAATATGCTGATGACACTGTTCTATATGTATCAAGTAGTGATTTTCATATTATTGAATCAAACCTAAATGCTGATATGGAGGTCGTTGCCGAATATTTTCGTGAACATGGACTTATTGTAAACTTAAAGAAGCGGCAAAACGGAAGTGATGCTTTTTGGTACCTCTCAAAGGTTATATCGAAGTGGAAATTCACTGAATATTGTATTCCAGGGAATTCCTGTAAATGTTGCGACACAGTACAAATATCTGGGAATCATCGTAGATCGTCACCTATACAAAACTGCAAGCAGTCGCGATGCTGCACTGAACATCTATAGGTCAATGATTATACCTACGTTTACATACTTCAGTATGGTTAAAGTTATATTTACTGAAAGTCAGATTGGAAAGCTTAAAGCATTCGATAAACGTGCTAAGAATATCATCAAGACTTTTCAGCACATACCAAAAATTATTCATCTAATAAAACATGATCAATGCATAATGGTTAAAAAGTGTTTGTTGAAAGAATTCACCACCGATACTTTCAATAACTATTTTACCTTTTGAATGAATGAATGAAGCTTTATTTCTTTTAAAGAGAATCAGAAAATACATTACAAAAATAGAAAAAGAGGAGACTACCAAAATCCACGTAAGGGAATTCAATGATAGCATTTCTGTAGCATTCCAACCGAACAAGAAATATTTTATGTTCCATTTTAGACCACCACGGGTAAAACTGGAAATTGGCAGGCACGGATTCTTTTTTGCAGGTGGTAGTCTATACAATTCTTTACCTGCTGATATTCGGAACATAAAAGATTTGAAGAACTCTAAAAGGTCATAATCAAATATTTTGTATGGTGCTTTTTCGACCTCGTACCCAGGACCGTTTTTTCGCTTTTTGATCAATTAGTCAGGATTATTCCCAAGGTTACGTTACGTTTTTCGAATTTGAGTAGCTTAGTATAACACCAAATGGGACAACATCCAAATTTGAGAAAATTTACCACTCAGCTCCATTTATTAACTACCACCACCCCTATCCTCACCCTCTGAAATTTTGTGACATAAATGGTTTTCCATTCTGAGAAGAACGGTCTTTGTGCCCACAAATTACAAATGAGGACTGAAATGAAGTTCTGAAAAGATTAGAGATATATTTTAGGTAAAATTATGAAATTTACAACACTGATTATCCTGGCGTCGGAATTCACATAGATAACAAATGCAACAACGCAAGGATACTTTCGCGAGGGAAAAAATCGCCAAATATTCGGGATAAATTTTCGCGAATATATACTTTCCAAATATTTCGCGAGAATAAACTATCGCGAATGGCTAAACAAATAAACCTAACAATCGAAATAAATTATTTTAGGGTTATTTGAAACAATTTTCGATTATCTTAGATCAAAAGTAAGCTGCCGCAAAGATTTCCGAACATTTTGCAAATTTTTAGTGACTTCCAAAAAATATCGCAAGCATAGACTTTCGCGAATCGATCGATATATAATGTTTTACGTCGCTTTACTTTCGCGAATTGTTCGATATTCGCGAAATTCGCGCAAGTTTCTACTCGAGAAATTTCTACTCTTTAGTCAAAGGAAATCGACGTTGAAGTCGTACGTAGATTATAGACTGTACATAAACTCGCTAATGTCTCATCCAATCTACGACGAGAACGCTGAGTTTAAATAATTATTACCATAGTAGACTGGCCTGGGCGTTAAGTCACAATTGCAAATATGTCTTAAGAGTGAAAGTTTCAACATCTATGATCTCCGACAGAAATTACAGCAGATAACAGAAGCTAGCATTCGCTAAGCCATTAATGCACAGTGTTAAAAAATGGTCATACACGATTTAACAATACTACAGCATTTGCTGCACGATTGTTATTTAGGGACCGTCTCAAAAATTCGCTTCAAATTCGCTTAGCAATTCGCTTCATATTCATCTTAGATGAAGTGTTATTGTAATACTTATGTGTTACAAATAACACTTCATCTAAGATGAAAATGAAGCGAATTGCTAAGCGAATTTTTGAGACGGTCCCTTATGCGTTACCATTTTAAGAACTATCTTGCTGTTGCTTGAAATGAGTTATAAATTTAGAAGTAAAAGATATGGAAAAACTAACACCTTATTTAAATATAATAAGAATTTGAACGAAACTATAAACAACTTGTCCCAATTTCTTGGACTTTGAGAGTAATAGAATTTCCGTCGCTCGTGTTTTGCAACTTCACAATAGCAGCCAACGCAGCGATGTTATGAGAAGTGTTTGCAACAAAGCTACTGTCTATCGTCACGGAACGTAAGAGGCAGATACCCGCACTAATCTAACAGTTCTCAGTTATAATAGCGTGTAAAAGAGAAGATAAATAATTTTAGTTCTTTGCTATAAGATTAATAATATAATTTTGACAGGTAAGTTTTCAACCTTTCAAATAACATATGGAATTCAACTGAAGAAGATGTAAGGGATCGTCCACAAAATACATATTTCAAATCTTAACATTTTCATCACAGAAGTATGCACTAAGACACTCCTGTATGAAAATTTATAAGAATTTTCATACGAATTGTGTGGACAGTCCCTATGATATTGTTAGCGGCTACATTTTTGCCTTTAAAATTCATTGTTTAGCCATGTATTTGACCAAATCACAAACACGGTGACTGTATCCATATTCGTTGTCATACCTACAAGACGAAAAATATTTAATATTTCAGGTTTAATGAAAATTGAATCAAATTCACGTACTTTGTTGGCTCTTTTTACGCCGGCCTTCATTGGCGTTAATATTTAAAAGAATTACTGACGGAATTTACGTGTTTTAATCAATGGGAAAAGTTGGAATTTTTTTCAAAAAGAATAAACGGGGGGGGGGGGGGGGGGGGGGGTGCGTTTTTTAGGCACCTTAGAGTACTTTAGCACGTAGACCTATTAACAAAATATATTTCACAATTAAATAAACGTTTATGTATGTAAAACAATTGATCACGCAGAGAAATAACGCCGACAGTCTCAAAGGAATTTCTGCCCAAGTTGTTTTGATTGGAAGATGTAATATCATGACGCAATTTTACACAATAATATATAAAAAAGGAGTATATTTAGATTTCTTTGTGGTTAGTAACAATATAGCGCTAACACCAATACAAACCAACAATTGCAAAAAATTCTGAATTTGCATATGTCTACACCCACAATTGTTAAAATGACACAATTTGATCAGGCGTTTAAATTCGAGCACCGAAATGCTGTTTTTGATATTTGAGGCAAATAATTCCATAGATTCAGAAAGAAAATTTCATAACACTCTCAATAACGCTCTCAAAAACCAAACTTTATGAAAAAAAACCTGGAAATTATTTCTTTCATTTAAAAATAATAAATAAAATCATCAAACAACGTAATTCTGTAAAGGTTTTTTTTAACAACGTGATGTTATGTTTTTAGATAAAAATATTTCGGTACTGAAAATAAGACACACAAATTTGGAACTCCGTGAATATTGCCTTTTTCCTCTTTGACTTTGATGGCAAGATTCTGTGAAAGGGCAAAAAGTGATGAGATCGAGTAATTTGGAAAAAAGGTATTAGACGGTCCTTTAATAAAAATTGGCAGTAAAGTTTATCTTACCATGATACAAGCTTGACAAAGTTGGGATTGAGTGCAATACCAGCATTAGCATCAAATATAGATGATCGAGTATCACCTAAGAAATCACTGGAAACAACTTCATCTTCTGTGTAACCAACATAACGACCAAGGTTTGGACATTCAGATGCTTTCTTAATAACAGCTGGAGAGGAAAAATAAATACACACATTTAAACAAGTTCTGATACAGTAGAGAGTTTTCGCTTAGGAGTCTCAAACATTCGCTTTATTATTTCATTTCTGCCAATTTTCATCTCAGATAGTGTTATCTGATGTGAAAATGAAGCGATTTGTGAAGCGAATCAATAGCGAATAATATTACAAACTCAAATTGATGTTTTGATACTAAAGGGACCGTATGGAAATAAGGGATCGTATGGAAATTCGTATCAATATTCATACAGAAGGAGTGTTTTGTGCATACTTAGTATGCACAAAAAACACTCTTTCAGTGATGAAAATGGTTCATATTACGATACGAATTTTGTGGACGGTCCATAATATGTTGTACAAAATAACTTCTTCTATGACGAAAACAGTACAAAATTTGTACACATGCAGGATCCACAATCGCTGATTATCTGACAGTCTGATATATGAAAAATGTACTGTGTCAAATGATTTAGTGGACGCACCAAAACAAATTGACCAATGTTAGATTCAAGCCATATATTTTATATATTTCTATGCTTTGATGAATAAAAATATCAAAACTGAGTCTGTGTCCAGAAAACTTTTTCCAGGACTTTAGTCTAATTTTCAACTTTTCCAGGACTTTTTTCCAGGACTAAATTGCATTCCAGGACTTTCCAGGACTTTCCAGGACTAGTGGCCACCCTGCGGAATCTTTACATACCCATTATCCTCAAAAGTATTGCTTTGCAAAACAAAATCCTGAGACAAAACGTTTTATACACGATCCTGCATCATTTCCAGAAGAGTAGCTTAACCGTCCACAAAATTTGTATGGAAATTGGTATCAATTTTCATACAGAAGAAGTGTATTTGTGCATATTAAGTATGCACAACGACAGCTTCTTCTGTAATATAAAATGGTATGATTAGTGATTTCATTGAAAAACCCAAGTTTAAATACTCTAGAAAAAGTTTAAACAAAAAATGACCTCTTTCTTCCAATTTAACACCGCTTTTGTGTGTGAATTTCTAATTAACATTTCTTACATGTGTTTCACTTATTCCTTCCCAAATAAGGGTTTGTCTCAAAAATTCGCTTAAATTCGCTTCACAATTCGCTTCATTTTCATCTTAGGTGAAAATTATTAGGAATGAAACGAATTGTTAAGCGAATTTTTGAGACGGTCCTTAAGGTCTTTATTTTAGAGCAGCGTTTATATTTAAAACAGGAAATACCGTATGTAAACATCTTAACCTAGATTTAGTATTTTTACCTTTGATTTCATCATAAGTGGCTCCTTTCTTTAATCTAACTGTGAGATCAACTACAGAAACATCGGGAGTTGGAACTCGAAAAGCCATGCCAGTGAGTTTTCCATTCAATTCTGGTATAACTTTCCCAACGGCTTTTGCTGCACCAGTGGAAGCTGGGATAATATTTTGGCCTGCACCACGACCATCACGCCATTTCTATTAAAACAAAGTGTCAATGAAAATACATTAGAAAATAGTTTTATGTCATTTGCGTGTCTAGCCAGATGAATTAGTTTTGTGGATAAAGTGGAACAAAAATGAAACAGACTTTTGAGATATCTCTGAAAACACAACATTCCATTTTAAACCAATAACAGTGGGCAAAGCATGCAGACTAAGCAACAAGTAAGCGTGAAAACTACAAAGAAACTACTAAAAGCTTTCTTTAATTTTTGAATTCAAATGTAGAATATTATTGTGAAGCTTTATAAGAGCCACATTATTTTTCATGTTAAAAAGTACTAGGAAATTATACATAAAAATCCAGAGTGAGCTAACGGTTAACAGCACACTCATTTCATCTTGTATGCACACAATGAAATGAAAAGTGAGGGACCGTCCACGAAATTCGTATGCAAATTCGTATGCAAATTCGTATCAATTTTCATACAGAAGGTGTATTTATGTACATACTTAGTATACACAAAAACACTTCTGTGATGAAAATGGTTCGTATTACGATACGAATTTTGTGGATGGTCCCTAAACGGTTTGCAAACGAATCAAGTCAGTCCACAAAATTCATATCAAAATTTGTGTCAATTTTCATACAGAAGGAGTGTTTTTGTGCATACTTAGTATGCACAAAAACAGTTCTTCTGTAATGAAAATCGAACGATCTGCGATACGAATTTCGTGGATGGTCCCTATAAAGCAACCTTTTGAGATGAACGATAAGTAACACAGAATAAAAAATGTCTTACTTTCATTGATGGACCATCTACGGTTTTTTGAGTGGCTGTGGTAGCATGAACAGTTGTCATCAAACCTTCATCAATGCCAAAATTGTCATTGATTATTTTCGCTAAAGGAGCTAAGCAATTGGTTGTACATGATGCATTGCTGAAAACACGGAAAAAGATGTTAATGTAAACAGTGTCAGATTTAGCCCTAGTCGGAGCATCACAACAAACAAAGAACTAAAAGTTTTAAAATACTTAAAAACTTAGGGTTCGTCTCAAAAATTCGCTGAAATTCAGTTCACAAATCGCTTCATTTTACCTTAGATGAAGTGTTATTGTGCATACAAAGTATGCTCATTAACACTTCATCTGAGATGAAAATTAACAGGAATGAAGCGAATTTATTAAGCGAATTATTGAGACGGTTCCTTAATGTATGATGAACTAAGTAAAAACATGTTCTGAATTTGCCTCGAATTGGCTCTATTCAGACTGAAAAACATTAGAATAGAACCAAAAATAGTCAGAACTCACTCCATCTACATACAAGAGACCATCATAAAATTTATATGGAAATTCGTTTTAACTTTCATTTAGAAGTAGCATCTTCGTGCATATTAAGTATGCTAAGACACTTCTTTTGTACAGAAATAACATGGTACGACTTGCAATTTGAATTTCGTAAACGGTCCAATAAAAAAGAGGTCTTTTGAGACAGTTTTGAGAATTTGTCAGCTTAGAAGTCGAATGGACAAAAACACTTCTTCAGTGATAATAATAGTAAAACTTGCGATACCTGACAACATGCATGGTTTTGGCATCATATTTGTCTTCGTTAACTCCCATTACAAACATTGGAGCATCAGCTGATGGAGCTGAGATAATAACTTTTTTTGCACCACCAGTTAAATGTGCACTAGCTTTTTCATTAGTAGTAAACACACCAGATGACTCCACAACATAGTCTGCACCACTAGCTGCCCATGGTATTGTTGACGGATCTCTGCACATTGAAACCTGTAAAACAATTTCAGAGTATTAGGGATTGCCCACAAAATTCGTAAAGAAATTTGTATCAATTTCATTCAGAAGAAGCGCCTTTGTGCATAATGCACAGAGACACCTCTTCTGTGATGAAAATGGTGTGACTGGAAAATTTTGTGGACAGTCCCTCATGTGCAAGTCATCGTTACATTAACAAAAACAATATAGTGCAATTCTATTTGTCAAGTAAAGCAGCTATTATTGAAAATGTCCAAATAATTTGACAATGCTTGGCAATTTCCATATTATTAACATTACTTTAACCCTAATCGGTGAGTGAGTGAGGTTTATGTTTAACGTGGTTAACCTTCGAAAGTTCGAGATACTTAGGGTTCGTCTAAAAAATTCGCTTCATAATTTGCTTCACAAATCGCTTCATTTTCACCTCAGCTGAAGTGTTATTGTGCATACAAAGCATGCACAATAACACATCATCTGAGGTGAAAATGAAGCGAATTGTTAAGCGAATTTAAGCGAATTTTTGAGACAAACCCTTATTTCCAGGAGAGACCACGGCTTAAGTTGAAGGCCCTGGAGTACTTAATGCTCCTCTGAGCAACATGACCCACTGAAGGGTTGGTGCTCTCCTAAACAACCAACACCCAAAGATCACTTTGAACCATCAACCCAATTTCCCTCACATGGTATGGGTTGACCAGAGGAGCAGCTTTTTCAGACATGATCCTAAGCATGCTGAGGACGGGTTTCGAACTCTCGACCATCAGATTACTTGAACCCCCCTATGGTATCTTTTGTTATAACTTTTTTTAGGGTATTAACTAGACTTGTAATTTTGTGACTTTTAGTTTCTATCTATTTGACCCATTTAACTTTTTTAGGGTTTAGCTACAGACTTGTAATTTTGTGACGTTTAAGTTCTATTTATTTAACATTTTCTGAAAATTTCGGAAAAAATTATGACCCTGTTCAAATTTTAGAGGTCCTTTGTTAAGACACCTGTCGTCAAATTATTTAATTTTTGATAATTTATGAATTATGACATCATTTTTGTCGTATAAAATACCTTGCATTTAGGTAAATACTATCTCCCTTTGGAATAAATCAAACGAATTACCATGTCATTATACTATAATATGTGACGCATATAATTACAGATGACTTCATTATTATTTGTAATATTATATACTATAATTACATTCCCTCCTTGCTAAGTTACATTTTTATTGCCAGAGGCGAATTTCCAAGAAGTAAAAGTAAACAAGAGCATGTATTTCACCTTTAAGAACATGTAACTTACTTCAGTAAAATATCTGACATAAAGATTGAGAAAAACATTTTTTAATTTGACATGAAAATTGATGACGTCATGAAACTCTATGACGTAATAACAGGGGCATGGGGCATAGCCAAACATTATTAAGTAGAGGTTCTTACCACAATTTCTTTTCCGTTGATGATCAATTTATCTCCTTTACTGGAAACAGTTCCTTTAAATTGCCCATGGGTTGAATCATATTTGAACATATAGACCATGTATTCCAGATCAATGAAGGGATCATTAACAGCAACAACTTGGATCTCATCATGTTCCATTGCAGCACGGCAGACTAAACGTCCAATACGACCAAATCCATTTATACCAACTTTGACAACCATTTTTAGGATCTAATCTAAAATAGGAGAATAGGGGCTTTTTATGTAAAAAGAGTCACTTTCACCATCATACCTTATAAGGTATATAATGGTAGAAAATTTTGAGGGTATTTATTTTCGTAAGTCGAAAAAAAGTCGGAAATCTCAGTGATTTACTTTCACGAATGACACAAATTTTGGAAAAGTAATAAACAATGTATTAATAAGGAAAAATTGTTTATTCTAAAAAAGAACAGCAAAAGAAAAGCCATTTATAATCAAGTTTCACAGTCTAGTGTAGTAAATCGTAATTGAAGGAAATAGCTATTTAATTTCACGAAGTAGCACCCTAGAATGGGCTCTTATATAGGACTTTCGATAAAACTGCGAAAATTAGTACCCTACCAGCAAAAAATTCTACTCCTAGCAGCTTCAACGAGCCAAAATTGGGTCAAAGCGGTGCAAACAGTCTAAAACAGGCCACAAACGGGCAAAACAGGCCACAAACGGGCAAAACCACCCAAAACAGGCAAAAACTACCACAAAAATGAGCAGAGCAGTCACACGATCGCGTTTACTAAAACCTGGAACTACCCACATCAAGCCACAACGAGCCATATCTAACAAAACTGATCCACATTGAATTGTTCTACTTTTACTATTACTTTTTGATATACCAGTGAATCCCCCTTAAAAACTGTTTTTACCCCATTGTCTTTGAGGTGCCATATCTACCAAAATACTGAGTATCATGAAATCAAACTTTGTCAATCTTCACCATTTACCTTTAAGGTCCATAATATCAAAATATGAGCAAAATCCATGACATCAACTATCACAGCCTGCCTGATTCTTACACACATTGGCTCTTAAGATGCACATCAATCAATCAATCAATCAATCAATCAATCAAACAAACATACATTTTAACAGAATAGCTCAGAAGTACAAGTTGAAAATAAAATAAAAACTAAATCAATCATACAAATTGTATTTGAGTATCTGCCATGGTAATCCAGTACAAAAGGATAGCTGGAAGAGCACTGGACACTAGTGACAATACAAACATTGAACAGCACAAAACAAGGACAGGACGGTACAGGACAGGACAACACTAAGGTGGCAAGATAATGTTAAGAAATGATCAACAATATAAATAATTTCAGTAGCATCTGTGTCAAGTCTATTAAATCACCAAATTAATAAAGGTTAAATAATGAACATTTAAGTTCAGACTGAAATTTGCTTTCAGTGAGATCTAAAAATTTGAGATCCATGAAACAACAGCTTGATGACGTACTGATTTAAGGCCAAAACAACTTGTATGAACTAGATGTGAGTTTATGAGACCGAGTTTACTGGCTCTTGTATAATAGGAATGAGAGAAGTCAACTGCAAATGTATCCTGAAGAGGAGTTGTGACTTTATTATGATATATACGATGAAGAAACATTGCATTTTGCATGTGAATAATATCAGTGAATTTTAGTACCCCTAATTGGGTGTA
>JAUCNQ010112646.1:0-11508 GCA_032352715.1 Bougainvillia muscus | reverse complement strand
GGCTTCTGTGATTGGTCAAATTTTTCCGTCGGAAAAATTTAACCAATCACAGAAGCCATGACAGTTCATTTCGCCCGTAACGATTTTACATGTAAACAAGTCCTAAGTTACGAACTTTTCCACTGCTAATTAGGAGATATATAATACATATCTTCTGCTTGGATCGAAGGCTTTTAAATTATTATCAATATTATCTGTTCCAGATAATCTTATGTTATCCGCAATAGATTATCCTGGTTTTCATGCAGTGTTATTTGTATGCAACTTGCAGGCGATAAACATTTGTCTCTACAACACACACATATATATGGTTGTATTTCATAGAAGAGTATTATTACCTTAATGCTACTTTATGGTGTTCAGTTCCACCATTTTTCTTTTCGATTAGAATTCTTCTGCCTTTCTTGAACGATTGTGTTATTGAAAGCTAAAAGAAGATCAAAAGAAAATCAAAATTAAAACATTCTGTTGTAGTAACAAAATGGGGCAAAAGTTTACAAATGAGGTCTAGTATACGTCGCAATATCGTTAAGACATCTATTATACGTCTATTTAGTCGCGTGCCGGCTGGGCTTAAACAGAACAAGAAGCTCTTTTTAAAGCATGTATGACAATTTTATCGATACTAAGCATTACAGAGTCGGATCTAGAAGCTTGAAAATAGTAGGCAAGTGCCTGCGAAGAAATTTTAATAGTTTTATACTTTTTCGCAGGTGTTTGCCCTACTTTTGGCTCCGGTTAAAAATGTTTTTATCAAACCCTTATCGATGTTCTATCGGAAGACAAGTAGTTAAATAACGTAAATATTGTCTGAAAGAGTTATCATACTAAAAGGATCAATAATATATTTTTCTAATTTATTGACTCAACCAAGAGGAAAGGGACTACTATCCCCGTTTCAAAGAAATTTCGTGTGATATTTATACTTGTTAGCCTACGCGAAAGATTAAACAATTGGTTCTTATAAAATTACACGAGTCAATGCTGCCAGTCAATATTCGGAAGCTGATTATAAGAAATTTTTGCGGGAAGAAATTTTGCGGAATTTATTTTTGCGGATGGTCAATAAAAGTAAAAAAAAGCAAAATAAAGGAAAATAGTAACAGGAAAACAAGAAAAATCAGATAAATTTTGCTACAGTCAATGTCCGATAATTCGAACTCCCAAGGGAGGAAAAATTCTGTTCGAACTATCGAATATTCGAGTTATCGGACGGATTTCCCTATGAGAAGGGTTCGGAGGAAAAATAGTTTGTTCGAATATCCGTAATGTTCGAATTATCGGGCAGTCGAATTATCGGACTTTGACTGTATTTTTGCGGATTTACCATTTTTATTGAATTTTACGGAAGTTATTGTTGCGGATCAACGATTTCGATGAACTTTTGCGGAAGTTATTTTGCGGATTAGGGGTAAAAACGCAAAAATTACTTCCGCAATAATTTCTTCCCGCAAAAGTTTCTTCCCTTACGGTAGTATTACCTGTTCACAGCAGTAAAATGAATTGGTAAAAATCAACAGAAAAATATTATATTCAGGAGAATCACTGTATGAAAAATGAAATAATCTGTTTGGGATTACATATAATTATTAGACATTTAGAGAAAATCTGGAACAGATTTTCTCTAATTGTCAAATAATCATATGCAGATTTCTATATAAGTCAAATAATCATATATAATCCGAAACGGATTATCCCGATTTTCATGTAGTGAATGGTTTACTTACTGTCCTCTTCTTTTTCTTTACATGTTCATTTTCATTTTCATATATATTTTCTAATGTAGTTTCTCGATTTAATGACGTCATAGAAGTAGAAGATGTGACTGTCACCAAAGGTAACGAATTAACAGAAGGACTAATATGCATATCAAGTACTAGATAGAAAGAGAAAATAAACATGATATCATAAGGTGGGTCTTCAAACCAAGCCCATTTCATCAAATGGAGTAAGGAGTCACTAACAGTTTAACAAAAGATCGTTTTCTCGTTCAAATAGAAGTCTCGTGTGTATGTATCAGCTACATTTATACAAACAAACCTTTACATTAAAATAATAATATTTTAAAGCTCGATGTCAAATGGTCACACAAGCTTTATCAGTCTTGCGCGCATCATTTTCTAAAACACGTACGTGTCACAATTTTACACAAAGATATATTATTCAGGAAATGTTTACTTTTAAAGTTACAAGTTATTACTAAAAAACCATAGGCAGATATCCAGAACATTCTTTAACTCATCCAGTGACGGGGATGTAAGTGATTACCAATCAGTATTTGATGTCTGCTGCGAAAGTAGCAGAAATCAAACAATGATTGGTAATCACTGCGATCACAGCGGCTTAGGGAACTAAAAGGGTTAACTTAGTCAAAGCAATAAAATGGAGAACAAATGTCATTTATTTTTAATAGTTTAACACATGACCATTCGTTAACTTAGCAAAAAGAATAAGTAGTCTCCATAGTGGTGCTCCGAATAGGTCTGAATTCTCCACCGCCAAGATATATTATTGCGGAAATATTCACTTTTAAAGTTTCAAGTAACCGTAGAAGTCCGATAGTAGGCACCCTCCCGAAAGTAGGCATAATTTTAATAAAGCCACTACAAAAAATCCCATAGTAAACCTCCGGTAGTAACATCCGATTGTAGGCGCTCCCTTCTATCTGACTTCTACGATATTACTATAAACATACCTGATGGAGTAGCTTGCAGAGCACCTATAAAACAAACACAAGAAATGAATTGATAATTAATTTTGGAACCATCTCAAAAATGCGCTCAATAAGTTCGCTTTATTGCTGTCAATTTTCATCTCAGGTTAAGTGTGATTGTGCATACTTTGTATGCACAATAACACTTAATCTGAAATGAAAATGAAGCGATTTGTGAAGCGAATTTTTGAGACGATTTTTATCTGATGGATTACAAAGCATTGACTTTGGATCTCTGTTACAATACTTTGATTACTCTGAATCAATTCATAATAGCCTCCCCATATATTAACGAGTTAGTCACACACGCTATAACAATGCTGAAGCAAAAAGCTTCAGGATTGTATAAGTGTGTATGCCCATTTAATAGGCACCAACTATTTTATGCTTAAAGATTTTCCACTTTTTTTTATTTTTTGGGGGGTGGGGGAGGAGGGGGGTATTTATGCCTGTCTGTTTGATAATACTACTTCTATTTTTAATAATTTTTGTATCAGCATTTCCTAAGCATTTTCATCGCAGGAGAAGTGTCTACTAGGGATATTAAGCATTTTCATCGCAGGGGAAGTGCCTACTAGGGATACTAAGCATTTTCATCGCAGGAGAAGTGTCTACTAGGGATACTAAGCATTTTCATCGCAGGAGAAGTGTCTACTAAGGATACTAAGCATTTTCATCGCAGGGAAAGTGTCCACTGGGGATACTAAGAATTTTCATCGCAGGAGAAGTGTCTACTAAGGAACTTCATCTACATAAAATATGATACGAGTTTTCATGTGGATTCTATGGATGGTCTCAACAAATCTATTACTATACAGGGTCGGATCCAAGAGTAGGCAAACACCTGCAAAGAAGTGTAAAACTATTAAAATTTCTTTGAAATTTTAATGGTTTTACACTTCTTCGCAGGTGTCTACTATTTTCAGCTTCTGGATCCGACGCTGCTATACTTACGTTGAATAGCCACGGTAGCAGTAGGTTTTAAATAATGTCTTGGTTTTCGACCACTGTAATCACGAATATTTATATCCCCTTCTAATAAATAAGAATGAAAAAGACGTAAAAACCTTGATCCCAGGGCAGTTGATTTCATTCTCAATCAACAAACAAATAATGTGAAGGACAAGGAAAAGGTTTTTAAGCACATGAATTCATCTAAAATCTTTCCTTGCATGAAACATTATGTAATACCGTTGAATAACCTGTAGTTGCCTATCATAAAACACAAGACAACTTGAGGTTAACTGCAGGTTGTGTTACTGGGTAATCTAATAATATAATCGTTTTATTTATAAGTTCATTTCCTCTTAATATTCAATTATTCTATTTGATTTTGTTCAGCAATGTAATATAAGGGCACTAGCCTTAAGGCGAATGACAATTTTCATGACTCGGCACTCGTATCATTGAACCTCGATGTGATGCCCGACATGACAGGAAAAGAGCGACTGAAAGTCTATACGTATACTAATTTTTGAATTAGTTTCTCACCGTAATACTGTATTAAATTTCTGATAACTGTTTCATGACCATGCATTGTTGCAAGATGTAAAGGTGTGTATCCCTAAAAAAGAAGTTATTACTGTTACTACATAGAGAACTGAATGGAATTGGGTTATCCCGATTTCCATGTTCTGCACAATAATAAGGCAAATCTCGAAGATGACAGTCGAATAAATTTGTAACTTTTTTAACTTACCACATTATAGAGAGAATCCATGTTTTACAAAAGACTCGGGTTTTTGTTTGTTTAACTCATTTAGTGCTGGAGATGTAAGTGGTTACCAATCATTATTTGATTTCTGCTACAGAAGTAGCAGAAATCAACAATGATTGGTAATCACTACGGTCACATCGGCTTACGGCACTGAATGGTTTAAAGCATACTGCTCCATAGAAAGGCTCTAATCTCCTCACTCGAAATTTCTAACTGTGCAGAGCCTAGTCTTTGTAGCCTTCCTGAGTAGACCGCTTTCGCTGCACTTCACTTGGTCTACCACCACTAATATGGTTTGTCCACAAACTCGATCCCAGCACCTTTTGCCCTTCACATAAAAGAACGAACTTTTCGTCTCGCCGTCAAAAATCGTCAGAAAGAGATAAAGAGCTCTGGGGACGAGGTTGGTTTGTCCACGGTGTTACTATGACCAACCTGTTTCTGTATACGGGTACGCTTCGGGTATCACGGTTAGTTATTGTTCCATTCGTATGCACGAGCTCAACATTCGAGCTGTTGAGATGTGAACGCAAAATTCGACGAGAAGAGGTAGACCTGGCGGAGCAATTTAGCAGTCTGTCAGGTATGTTAAATCTTTGTGGAACTTAATTATCACCACAACTCACAAAGAAATGGAGTTGGTCGAACGCAATTTAATCAGGTGCATATTAGGCTATAAAGTTTTACTTACCCCCTATTGTTGCCAAAGAGATAATGATGAGATGGAGCATGAATGAAAAAAGAATAGCAAATAAGCAAATTAACTAACGAGAATTGCTACTATCCACTACTTTTTGGTTAATTACATAAAATGTGGAATATACAGCGGTACGGGTTTGCTTCAAAATTCTTTAATGTGAAATGGCGTGCTTGATTGGATTGCACTAATAAATTTAAGGTAAGTCATCCCCAACGATTAGATTCATATCGGTAGATCGATAAATATAAAACTATCTCAATCTTGTTCACAGAGTCTTCTCCAAGCGGGAACAAGAAACAGAATAATGGATAACCAAAAAAGTAATGTTAACCCTTCAATCCATGATGTCCAAAAATGGCCACATATATTTTAACAAGCCTGCAGCATATGCTGCAGGATTGTTAAGGTATGTTTGACCATTTTACAACAATATGAAGTAAAGGGTTAAAGTTAAAAAATGGTTAGTAGCTATAAAAGCTACCGTGGCTAACTATTAATCTCTCCATCTGGATGCTCTGACTAAAGTTAAAACCACTGAGCATTTAGAAGAAGAAAAACATTAATTAAATAGGAGAGTATTTATTTCCTATTGTTTTGATAAGCCAAAACAATAGAAAATACACTCTCCCTGACAGCGAAATGATTTGCATGACAGTCCCAACCTAGCTGACACAGTACTAAAATTGACGTCCTAACGACGGTCCTAACGACCTCGCGACGTCAAAGGGACGTCGTTAGAACGTTATTTTTTGAAATTGTGTTTGCTGTGAATACGAAATTAATAACACTACTTACATTCTAAACAACCAGGAACAAACGCATAAAAGAAAAACAGAAAAAGATTTATAATAAGTTATTTGTCAGGCCCAAAATTAAGCTTGATTGGCTAAATCTTAGATTAAATGTGATAAGTTCGAACAGCTAGATCCTGAAGTGTTTAAAATGCTTTAAACTTATTCTACTTCTTAGAATAGGAAACGAACCTCCTCAATAATGGTATATCCATATCCATGTTTTAATGGTTCTATCCACTTATAACATTCAATTTCAAGTGCATAATGGTTATCTAACAGTGGCCAGATTAACTCACTGATTTTGATCACTTAAAAATTAAATATAAGTGTTTCGATTTCGATACTCTTCCAAGGAGGGTTATTTGTCACTCTTCGATTTAGTAAAGAGATACCGATCGCCCTGGGAACGAGGAAGTATTTTGACCAGCATCTTTTTCATCTGTCTCTGGACATATTATCATACTAACCGTTTTTATGTTAGTATCAGCATGATGATGATATAACCATCTAATGATGTCATCACGATTGTGTTTTGCTGCCCAATGAATTGCTGCCTACAAAGAATATATGTATTATCGCATCGTATTCACTAAATTCAGTTACAAAAGCATCAAAAGGAACTGAACGTGCGTATATGTCGTTTAATGACAAAGTGCATGCAAATTTTGTCATAAAACAGATACCTTCAGAGGACAAATTTTGGTGTGGAGAAAATTTGGCGGAATTTTGCCGAATTCCACCAAATTAACTCCACGCCTAACATAAAAAAATCAGCGTTCCGCCAAATTAAATCCACGCCAAACTTAACAAAATCAGCGTTCCGCTAAATTAAATCCACACCAAACGTATCAAAATCAACTTTCCGCCAAATTAAATGTCCATTATGAACGAAATACTTGCAATATAACAATTGACGATGTATGAGCATGGTTTATAAAGTTACATTGTAGTCAAAATCGTACGACCGTGTATTGGTCGATCGTAATTCAGTTGATCGATCATTCGTATGTAAATTTAGACCGTAGGTAGTAAAATGATCGCACCGCAGATCACACACCGATTGATCGGACAATAATGGATCGTACTTTAGACCGTAGATCAATCAATCATAAGTCAGATGATTGTATCATAGATCGCATACGGATTGATCGCAGATGATATAGTACTTTTGATGGTGTAGCGATCGATCGCAAGTCAAATGATCACATCGTAGATCGCACAACAATTGATCGTAGGGCAATTGATCGCCTGGTTGCATGCACACAAAATAAATGATCATGATTTTTTTCGAATAGTATTAAGGTGAGAGTGTACAGCGAATTGATCGCCTGGTTACACGCACACCATTTAAAATATCAAAATTATTTACAATTAATTCTACGGTGAGTGCATACAGCGAAAAGATCTCGTGCAGACTTGTAATTCTAATTTTTTTTGTAAAGTGTTTAGTATTTAAGGCTTAGTTTACACTTTACACAAGTATTACACAATATTTTCTTTACCGCTAAAATTTAAGAATAAATTAAGAATAAGGCTCAGGCTCAAACTTATTTCATGTCCAAAACAAAACTTTGCCCATGAACATTTCCAGCTGAATGCACCAGTATAAGAATATACTCTTAGGTATCAGATCAACCTCGTCCCTAGGGCTTTTCGCTTTTTTATTATGAGGAGATCATAATAAAAAAAGCGAAACGCCCTGGGATCGACTATCCAAAGAATCAGAAAGATTCAAAATGCCCTGGGATCGAGGCTGAGGACTGTCAGGAATTTGAGATATTATGCTGAAATGTCCCACCCATTAAGCTTGGGGGCCACGGTGCGATTTTTTCATACGCAGGCAATGCGATTTTGTTGCACAAAACAGACTTCCGTCGCACCGCCTGTGAAGCAAAATACGTCGTCAATTTTTCTGCGTTGCATGAAAAGAACATGGTGCAATTTTACTCGCGCACGGAATGCAACAAAATCGCATTGCATGCGCATGGAAAAATCGTACTGTGGCCCCTTAGCTTTAGAGTTGCAGCCCTGTGTTTAAATAAGAATAATTTAAGAATTTACAAGTTTTTTTTTATAAGAATTTTTTTATACGAAAATGAGGCTGAGATGTCTAGCAACAATAAATTTTTTCTCCAGGCAAAAAGAAAAAAAACAGGGAGAAGAGAAAATATGTACGTAATTCAAAACACTTTTCTTGGAACAACATAAAAGAACAACACAATAATGAAACGAACAGAAATATCAACTATAGTTCATGGTAAAATCTTTAACAAATTTAAGAAAATCTTAAGAAAATTTCAGCCTTATTTTGGTAGATTTGTTCAGAAAATTGAGCCTCAAGTGAAAAACTAAATTAAAAACTAAAAACTAAGTAAAATTCAGGTTACAAAAGGAAGCTAGTTAGTTTTTACTTTATAAAACTAACTAGCTTCCTTTTGTAACCTGAATTTTAAATTCGAATCTCTCGATGTCAATTTCGAACGTTTTTATTTCATGGTTTGAATTCGACTAGGCTACGCACTACTAGAAATTTAGTAGAAGATTAGACGTATTCTTAACGTTAGTAGGCTAATTATTGTGAGCTTTCACAAAGAAAATGAAAACGATTGGCCTTTTGAAAAAATGACGTCATGCGATTTACGGTACGATCATGCGATCTATGCTACGATCATGCGATCTACGGTACGATCATGCGATCTACGCTACGATCATATGATCTTGGATCGGTCGAATTGTGTCACGATCGATTGGTGTACGACCTACGGTGCCATCTTATATGTTCGGATTACGATCTAAAGCCCGACCTACGGTCCATCGGTGAATGATCTGTAGTACGATCACACGCTGGATCTACGATCTACAGCGTGATCAATTGAACTACGGTCGACCGATATAAGCAGTTTTACAGCAATAACTAGTTATTATTTTTTTGTCACCCGCCAAATTAAATCAAAAAATCTTCGATTCGCCAAATTAAATCAACGCCAAATTTAGCAAAATTGTCGATCCGCCAAATTAAATCCACGCCAAATTTGGAAAAATAATCATTTTAGCTCACCGCCAAATTAAATCCGCGCCAAAATTTGTCCTCTTGAGGTATATACAAATTGAAATGAAATCTAGCCTAATTTACAGTTGTCTTTTTGAAGTTCTCTGCAAAATTATGACGATTCTCAGTTTAAAAAAAATATACACGTACGATTAAAGGAACAATTAACGCTGTTGTCCTCAAAGCAATGCTCTGAGATCAAGGTTGTCCTCAGCGCTTTGGCGCAAAAATAGTGGTAATAAAAATGTCAAAATTGAAGGAAGCTGGATACAGCACGAAGTGGTGTAAATATGCTCCCAGTAAGTTGATTCGAATCAATTGTAAGATACATATTTCCCTTCTAGTAAAAAATATGTATTCAAAGCCTCTTGTTCAGGGTACTGGGAATAAAGTTGTGGAAAAGGTATATACTTACATACTGTGAATGCATCAAGAAGAAAAAAGAAGCATGAAAAGAAAAATAGAAGCGAAGTAAATATCATGCTCAGTAAAGATTAGGTGAACCAGTCTTATAAGGAACCGTCTCAAAAATTCGCTTCATTCCTGTCAATTTTCATCTCAGATGAAGTGCTTTCGTGCATACTTCGTACTGCGGTAAAAATGAAGCGATTTGTGTAACGAATTAAAGCGAATTTATGAGAGGAACCCCAAGGGTGTATGACACTCCATAAAAAGTTATGTTATCTTTATCAGAATCAATATAATCCTTGCCATTAAATACTATAGTTCACCAAACCTTGTATAACAAAATAATGTTGTCTGTTGGTTGTGGTTTTTCAACTCGACAACATGAATTTTAACGTAGTGAAATAATCTTTTCAACTTATCTATCTGTGTTCTTTTGGGGTTCTCATAGAAAAGATCCAGAACATGATGTAACCGTACCAAAGGAAGTACGAAAGTCAAAAATCTTTAATTTTCAATAGTTCAATAAATGTCAATGATCATTTGGTAACTATTAATAATTATTCCTAATAATTTTCACCTCAGATGAAGTGTTATTGTAACACTTACGTGTTACAATAACACTTCATCTAAGGTGAAAATGAGATCATTTGGTAACTATTAATAATTAATCAGGCTCAATTTCAGTCATTTTAAAGCTCCACTGCTTGTTGAATAATGGCGAAGAAATTGCCCACTTTATGTTAAATAGTCAATAGTAAAACAGTTTTCTTTGGAAACTAGGTATTTTTAGGACTTTTTACATAAATATTGCCTTTATTTAACTAATCAAATGTTGCCCTTCTATTCTAGTGAAATCAATGATGATCGGTTACTACAACACCCCCTCTCCCAGTCAAGACCGCTTGCCACCCGAGACGTGAATGCACGTGCTTAACAACAAGGTTGAGGCAGGTGGGATTCAGTCCAAAATCATTTGTCTCGATATTTATGTCCGCGATTGTATAGCGATTGTATATCGACAATGTTATCAAACAAATAAAAGATATACTTACGCCCTATAGATGTAGAAGAATCGACATAAAAGAAAAATGAAATATATATCAGAACAAGCAATCATATCAAATCCTACCATTTTCATCCCAGAAGAATGATATTTGTACACTTCTTCTCAGATGGAAATGGTACGATATGTGATGCAACTTTGGCTGAAGCTAGTATAAAGTACACAGCAGTAAATATGATACGCTGCTGCTCGGTTAAGTAGTACACTTTACATATAGATAGTTAGCTCTGTACACTAACACATATCATAAATACACATAGCAGAGATATAAAGTTGAAGATAAGTGATTTAAACTCTGGTTGGCTTAATTCGAGCATAAAACTTCTGATCAGTGTTCTGATCAATTCAGATGGGTTGAAATCAGAGTTTAATATCACATTTTTAACTAATCAATATTTTCGTCAATTGTAACCAAACCAACCTCGCACAACTGCTTAACTCTTTAATGCTTAGTGTCCAATTAAATGGACATACATGCTTTAACTATCCTGCAGCATTTTCTTTAAGCATGTGTGATCATTTCGTGTATTTAAGGGTAAAAATCACGTTAAGTTTAAAGATCATTAGAAGTATATTCAAGTAAATTTTCACTTATTTTTGAAAAACTTTGATCCTCCTAGTGTAAACAAGAATAAAACAAGAAACTCACCGTAAAATAGTCCTATTCATTAAAACCAATATAAAAAGAAAGAAAGTTGCTGTTTAAAAAAGATACCAATCCTAGTATGTAGCAGATATCTTTCTATATGGTTACACATTCATTAACAAAATGAATTCAAACATATTGATAAGACACACTGCATAAAAAAGTTTTACTATACAACCTGTAGAAATCTGGAGTAGAATTCCAGATCCACAAGGTTGTTTGATAAAATCATTAATGGAAAACAGGTTGAATGGAAAATGGAAACTTTTTCTGCAGTGGCCAAGCCATTATAGGATTAATATTAACACGTAGCCATAAAATACTTAGCATAGTCACTGCAGAAAATCCAACTGTATCCGGACTTTTTTTCAGTCCGTATTCGTCGGTATTAAGACAGAATGCGAGCATTCTGTCTTAA
>JAUCNQ010112635.1:0-11511 GCA_032352715.1 Bougainvillia muscus | reverse complement strand
ATAACACTTCATCTAAGATGAAAATGAAGCGAATTGCTAAGCGAATTTAAGCGAATTTTTGAGACGGTCCCTTAAGTTCTTCTGTGTAAAACATTCTGTAATAATGAGGGTAATAAACAAATTTTGAACAAATCCCACTTTACGGTTTAGGGAAGCATAAAATACTATCTTATACAAAATACTTTAATGGAAGAAATTTTCGATGACAAAAAATTTTGCGGTCCCAAATATGTGCGAAAAATTTGTATTTTCACGGGAATTAATTTTTGTGGTTGATTTAATGCAAAATGAAATTCGGAAATTACGGCATTGACAAAACTTTTTAAAACATATGAAAGACAAAATATATGTTTCCATAAAACGATTTTGTTTCTTAAAAGGTTCCCAGAACGAGGTTGCGGAATTCCTTACTTGTTAAAAAATGAATTACAAAATTATTTTACCGGAACCAACATGCTGTCATTATTTAGTTGTGATATACATTATACTCGGATTTACTGTGACAAGTGCTCCAAAGACTATGGATAATTTTTTAATGTTGGGGGAATTATTTGAATAGTGGAGGAAATTGTTGCGTTTTCACAGGAATTTAGCTTCGTGGTTGATCAACAAAAGCGTGAATCCGCGATATTTTCTTGAAGTGAAAATTTCTTTCATTAAATTACGTTACATAATACTATGTACAGTATATTACCATAATGCATCTGGTATACTTTGCTTTATGAATTTAAATAATAGATCACATAAGTTCATTGTGACAGTTAACATTAAGTGGTTATATAGTGCCGTGTGTGTAAGAATTAATGCGGATGCCCGAGAAAAAAGAATTTCAGTAAATGACTCAACAAAAAAGACTTTGTATTTAGAAATTTGTTGTTTTAGTTTTGTGTTAGTATGTTTGGTCAAACCGTTTAATGTTATATACAGAAGTTACAAGGTGCCCGCTTCCCTGTTATCAATTGATTAAAAAGTTCTAAAAATGGGTTCAAAGTTTTGTAATATTTGATTTCTAACAATCTCTGCCTGGTTTTTAAAAATCATTGCGAATGCCTCCCTCACTTAGATATGGTGTAACATTTTCCCAATGTGTTTTCTTGGAAAATAATATATATTATATATATTAGAATATTTTTCTTAGCTTCAACGCAGGTGTAAGGATATTATTTCTAGTAAAAAAAAACTCAACACAAACACCTGTTATCAATAGATTAAAAACTTCTAAAAATGGGTTCAAAGTTTTGAAATATTTGATTCCTAACGATCCTTGCCTGGTTTCTAGAAATCATTTATAACAGCTTTTAATGTCTGTAACTATTGATGACCCAAAGTTATAACGTCAAGAATTTCGGTGAATATATACTTCTTCAAGACTTATAGATAAAAATTCCTACACAAAGTTGTTTTGATTAAAAGATGCCTTATTATAACTGTAATAATTCATTAGGGACTGTTCACAAAATGTTATGTAAAACTGTGGCAAATTTCATTCAGAAGGATTTTCTATGTGTATACTAAGATGCACAATGATACTTCAACTTAGATGTAAATGAAACGGTTTGAAATCCCTAACTTATTCATAAAATTAACTAAACTCATTAAAATGATGTGTGTTGTTGTTATTTGTTTCGTTTTATATGTGTATTTATTTTTATTTAAAGGTTACCTTTGATACATAAACAAGTTTTATCTCATTTGAAGTATCTAATTTTCGAAAAAGCTGGTTCTTCTCGGGTATAGTGTGCAGCGAAATACAACTCTGATACAACTATTTGTAAATGATAGAATACCATCTGGAATGAAATACCATCTGGAATGAAACTGTCACCACCAGGAGCGGTGAACATTATCATGAGATTTGTTGATAGAAAAATATTTGATTTATTGGGTAGCAATAATGCTAATGAAGTGAAGTTTTTAGAGAATTGTCATTCTGATTTAACAGAATTTGAAAGCAGTATTATAGATATGGTCGCTATAGAAAATAGTGATCATCATTTGAATGTTATTGCAGAGAATATTTTAACTCCACCATCTGATGAAAAAAAGAGAAAAAGACGCCAGGAGTTACTTGACCTACAATCTTTAGCTGGTGCTGATCTTCACAGATATCCTTTTTGTACTGCAAAATTAAATAAGGCAGATGATCTGACCATGGCGGGCAAAACTAGGAGTAAAAAGGTGCCATTAAATTCCGGGAAGATTTGCCCCGCAAAGAGTGACCTGCAAAAATCTAAATTTGAATATCTTCAATTCTAATATTAGTTTCAAAGCAAGACTTTGATCAGTGATAGCTATTGATGATACCTTGCGAATGAAGTTATTTTGTGTGAAAAATATTCTTAATGGCGGACATGTCGAGCTCTGATTGGTCGAGATGAACATCTTTGACAATGTTCATATACTAAAAGATATGACATATATTTTATTTGTTTTGGTTACCACGAGCGAAATTCAAAAATCCAATAGTTTTTTATTTTTAATTTTTCAACCACGTGACGAATAATGACGTCATCGAAATTTTCGAAATTTGAAAAAAGCGTAATTTTAAAATCTAATATGTTCCAATCAAAAGGTCTCGAAAAGTTGTAGGGAAAACTGGTATCACTCCTGCCATTTATATGTTCCGGAGCTGAGAAATACTGGTTTAAAGTTTTGATGGAATTAGCCAATCAGATAACAGTGTTTTTAAAACTGTAATAGAATTTCCTGGCTGATCGAAATTTCTAATGTAATACCATTTTTCCGCATAACTTTTCAAGGTCTTTCATTTGGTACAACGGAAAATAGCAAAATTTGCAGGTCACGTGACCGGTATCTAATTTCCTCTAGAAACGTCTGTAAATGAGTTCATATTTTTTACCTTTGCTTGATTCCTACAAGCCATATCAAGTTAATTCTGACACGATTATGTAATGATTTCGCATAAAATATATAAATCGCTCCTTACTTTTTTAAGTGGCACGTTTTGAGACTTGATTTTGCCAACCGTGGACATACTTAAAAAGCATATGTTCTCTTATTCCAAGCGTGCCTACCTTAAATGGCAATGTAGAAAATCAATTCGCAATGGTTTTAAATCTCTATCTCCTTCTGTTGTCAACAACATTTCTTTACCTACTGCATTGAAACGATATGTCCTTTGTTTCGATCTTTAAAAGAGGGTGTTATTTATTATATAAAGGGTATTTGGAATGAAAATTCAATTTTGTCAACTACGAATGCATAGTATGCATGAAGACATTGTGATACAAGTTTCCATACAAATTTTGTGGTCAGAAAAAAAAAGAAATTTATAATCATAAAAACAATTTATACCTTTATAATATTATTCTGCAGTGTCTTTGTATCACTATGGGCTATTTGTATGTCCTATAAACTGGTTTTCCCCTCCACATCTATAGGTTGTAGGAAAATCTAGTTTTATAGTCTCTCTGTCACCTTCTTTGGCTCAATGACAAGGTGTCCTTATTTACTAAAGTTTAAAATTCATAGTAATACACTAATTGTTGCACCGTGAATTCGAAAAAAAACATTGAATTTTGTGTCTGATTTACCCAACAAGTAATTTTATTGGTCAAGATCCTGATAAACTTGTGCAATTTTTTCAAACAACATACAGAAATCCAGACTTTTACTCTGGTGTTCTGCTGGTTGTATGAAAAAATCTTTAAAGGATCATTGTTTTTAAATTATAACTTGTAGCAGTTACATTCATGGTTTTTAATTTTTTTTTAGCCTTAAAGACTAACAAAATGTTACTATCTAACCATACAAAGCGAAGACGATCGTTATGTTTTATCAGATATACTGTCAACAAATTCAATACTTGAGATGTACGAAAAACAACAAAACAAGTCTGGTATATGCTTTTAATAACAGCTTGTTATATGAAATTATCACATGCTTATCTATACTCTTATTATGTATATTATCTAACACTCATGGAAATGTGCAACAAACGCAACTTCATGCTGTGCAAGCAATCTAAACAAGACATTTTATAATACTCACAACGATTTTCAAAGGCGATGTAGTAGTAGCCTGTGGACATACACTAAAATCTTAAATTATTCTATTGTTACTAAGTTTGATTTAGTTCACTCTCATGAGTACACGCAAGCATTTGTAAATGCTATATTCTTTCTTGACTGGACATTTGGTGATATTTTTACAGGAAGTATTGCAGGTAAATTTTACATAATTTTGTTATATTTCTTTACGTATGTGTTAAATTTTATCTGGTAAGAATCTTCTAACAACTATATTTGGTGTTGCCACTGGAACTAACAAATCAATATTGTATAATTATAACTCAGCATTACAAGCTCTTCAACACCGTGCTAAGTTTTTGAACAATAGTGTCTTTGTTTTTAAGTATTTCGTTGTTAGTACTCTTAGTACTTGCAATGTATTCACAAGAATGGAGAAAACTGGAGATGCATGCTGCCTGCTTAAGGTTCTTTTCTAATAACCTCCTTCTTACCTAGATGGCTACTGAATGGTAACTTAATGCTGGCAAGGATAGCCAAGCTAAAGCTGACTTAGTGGACATCGCTGAGACAAATGGCAAATAGCAAGTGTTTTTAGGTCACTTTGAAGAATTATGCTAAATACAATTCTTCAGAAAACGATTCTTTGAAATACACCTACATTCATCAGGTAAATAGCTGCCTGAGTGTTGATTTTTCTCTCAGTTCAATTGCTTATCTGGTTTACCTTGAATGATAATAAATATGTAGTTTAACAAGAATTTTTCGGACAGTCCCTTTTAGAAAGGCGAAGGCAGGTACTTTGTCTTCATTATTATATGGCGTAGCATGAAGCTGCATAGCTGGTATTAATACTTAATGGCTGTGACCGTGAACATCAGTTTGGGCCTAATTTAGCCCGAAATAAGCCGTTTCATTCTAAACCAAATATACGACATTAGTTTAAAGGAGTATTAGAGCAGATTGAGTGAGATTAAAAGTTTGACGTTCGTTCTCCTTTAAGTATTTCCTTCAGAATTTCTCCAAACTCAAATCGACTCAATAAAAGGTAAATAAATAACTAGAAAAAAATCACATTGCCTTGTTTCAAAAACAGGCGATACCTACCCTTGAAAACTTTGAACAAGTGAAGCTTCACTAGTAGAGGTTAATCGGACGACTTGGCTGCACACAAACCCTTAATGCCCAAAATCCCCAAAATGCTGCTTTACTCTAAACCTAATAAAACATTTTTTTAAACGAGTAGTAGAGCAGAATTATCAAAATAAATTGATGTTCTCCGCAAATGTTTGAGATAAATTCTAAATTACTGGACGATGTTTGAAAATTGCTTTCTATTTACTGCACTAAACATTGCTGTTTTATATAAGAAAACTAGTTTTTCACTAGAGGTTCATTTTCTTAACAAATCTACCAAAATAAGGCTGAAATTTTCTTTAAATTTTCTTAGATATCCTGTTAAGATGTTACCATGAACTATAGTTTATATTTCTGTTTGTCCCGCTATGTTGTTCCAAGAAAACTATTTTGAATTATGTATATATTTTCTCTTGCCTGGAGAAAAAATTGGTTGTTGCTAGAGACATCTCAACCGCAAGCTTTTCTTAATAATTTCTTAAGCTTTTGACATTTGTGAGGCTCATTTTCTTATAAACTTTTTTCTTATAAAAAAAACAACGTGTTTTTCGTTGGGAATTCTACTAAAACTGTGCGAGCTTTATCGTTTTCTGTTATAATGAGGGTAACAAGCTTTTGAATTATTTTTTTCTTCCTATTTTAAATGTCTAGGGAAGCATATTCATCTTTTATACTTTGTTTTATGAACTCATTTATCAGATCAAATAGGTTCTTAGTGCCGATGAATTATAGAATTTTTAATGGCTTTTAATGGCTTTAAAAGTGTTGAAACCTGTTATCTTAATTTACATCATTCATCATCTTCAGGAAATTTCATTGTGCAATGTATGAACTAAGGCACCTCCTTCCATTCGAATGAAATGAATTAACGAAACAAATTCTTTGAAATGAACACTTATATATATCACCCTTATTTGCCAGTTGCCACACAAAATATATTGTTCCTGTTTTTCCTAGCCAACTAAATCTTTTGTATTGTTCTTGAACCTTGTCCGGGTTCAAAATAGCAGGTCACTAATCGCGTGTCGAGTTGAATATTTCGCGAATCAAATGCACTGGCAAATGTATTTAACTGCGAACCCAAAATTGGCTTTTGTTTAAATGAAGTTATCATTTAAAACACTTTATTTTAAACAAATGCGAAACGCGTCACAAACTTGATTATTCAATAATCTACTGCTTGAATGGCCTATATGAAAACTTTTTTCCAATGAGGAGGCTTATTGCGCCCTCGCCCAGTGCCCCCGGGTTTAATAAAATTCCTCATTTAGCTCAGAATATTTAGCGAATCGCCTTTTCTATCTAATTCGAACCCCGCTTGTTGTTTTATGTATCACTACAGCTTTTTGTATCTGATTGCTGTCAAAAATTACCACCTATTTTGTGACATTTTTAGTAACAGCCATTCTTTTGCTCCATACAAGTGTGAGTTATGTGGCTTACTTTTCCCATGTGTATGATGAAACTGGAAGATTTCTCATTACCGTGGTATATTTCATTAGAAATGTGGCTTACTTAGCACACAGTTATTGCTTCCTAAACTTTGAGCAAAAAATATGGCTTACAAAAAACGACCACTCTTTTCTAAAAATTCAGCCATTCAACTATCTTTACATCCAATTATCAATGGGTTATATCAATGTGCAACTTTGTGGCTGACTATTGGAGAAAAAAAAATATGCTCTTCTTAGTCACAATTTTTACTCAAATTGCAAAAGAAATAACTATATTTTGTTCCTATAAAGGATTTCTATATGTTCTCAAATTTTCGTTATGTAACCTACAAATCTACCCGAGTTAAAGACAACAGTTGTTTTGTTTTTAGCCCTTTGTTTGAAAAGTCACCAGTTTTTGACAGCAATCATCTCCTATATAAATCTGTTTTCCTTTACACATATCTTTTAATATATCGTACATCGTTGCCACAATGGCAAGGTCTTTTTATTCATTCAAGTTATTTTTTCGCTGGTGAAAATGCATACCTAATAAGGGGGCGTCCATCAAACTAGATGAGAAATTCGTATCAATTTTCATTCCGAAGAAGTGTTTTTGCATACACAAAACACTTCTTCTGTGAGGATATAGTACAATTTGCAATACAATGTTTGAGGAGGGCCCTTTATCTAATTTCATTTTAAATGTAGGTCTAAAAATAATGATGATTATTAATACTGTGAAAGATGATGATGATCAAGATCTGGATAACCGGGGAGGCATACTATCAACAACCTCAATACCAGAGATGACAATTGATAAAGTATTAAAAACAACAAAGTTTGGTATACCGTATTTCTTCTAATTTTTGAGCCAAAATTTCCGTTCAATTATGTCCAACTGAAGACAGTGAAGCATGTAAATTACTTTAGAATTACTATAAAATTGGAGAGAATGTTGTATTTCATAAATCCAACAGACAATTATGTTTCGAGTATGATCTATTTAAAAGCGGGCGCTTATTAGAGGGTGGTACTTATTTGAGGCCCAGCCTTCGTTAGAGGAAATCTGGTATACCAAGTTCTGATATTAAGGATAGTATATATATACATATTTAGGATAATGTTAAATAGCTTTTGAATCGCTGCAATTCGTATGATGAAAGTACCTTAAAAGGGAAGAAATTGTGGTTTTTGCGGAAGAAGGCCCCTAAAAATGCGAATTTTGGGGAATTAATTTTTGCGGATGGTCAATGAAAGTAAAGAAATTTGCGAAATTAAGGAAAATAGTATTGTTGCAGGTTTACGATTTTTATTGCATTTTACGTAAATTAATTTTTGCAGATCAATGGTTTCAATAAACTTTTGCGGAAGTTATTTTTGCGAATAAGGAGCAGATAAAAACTGAAAGTCCTAAAATTTCAGACTGATTCCAACACTACAAAAAAAGATTATTGCAATTATTTAAACAATCCTAATGCAGCAAACAATCCTGAAGCAAAAATTCCTGATAACTATGAACGTGATTATGTAAGTGATTCATCTACGACAACAACTAACTCTATCATAAAACCGCTTTCTGAATTTAAGTCTTCTCATAACCAAAATGTGCTGCTTTCTTATCTCAATATCAATTCTATTCGTAATTAGTTTGACGATCTACAAAATCTAGCCTTAGAGAATGTTGATATTTGTTGCATTGCAGAAACAAAGTTGAATGATTCATTTCCTGCAGGTCAATTCTCTGCTTCTGGCTTTTAACGACCTTGCCGTCTTGATGTCAGTGGCAAGAGTAAGGGCTGATGATGTATGTCTGAAATGAGTTACCATCCAAATGTTCTTTCCTGTCCTGTACTACCTAAGGATGTTCCATGTATGCCAGTGTAGCTTAACTTGAAAAAACAAAAGTCGCTTATAATTGGTATATATAGAAACCCACACAATATCTGCAATATTTTCTTGACGAATTAACTAATTTAATAGATTATTTTTATTCTACGTATAGTAATTATCTTATCATGGGAGATTTTAATGAAAATGATTCCAAGGATAGTTTCTGTTCAGATCTCTCACAAAGACTGTCAACGTTGTCTGATACTTCTTTTAGCTCTCTAAACTGTATCCTTGAGGAGGTCCTTGACACGCATGCTCCCATGAAAACTGCTGTTGTTCGTGGGAATCATAAACCACATATGACTAAAGCTATGCGCAAGGCCATCATGAGGGGATCATACTTTAAGAACCTAGCTAATAAGACAGGAGATGCTCATTTATTCAATCTATAAAAGAGGCAATGGAATTTAGGGGTGCGTATGAATAGAAGTGCAAAGCGATGTTATTTCAAATCCATCAGTAGCAACTCTAAAAACTTTTGGAGTGCTACTAAACCCCTTTTTGGCAAAATTCCATCCCGAGATAAGATCGTTTTACAAAAGGATTACTCTAAATATATTGTAAACGAGAACGACATAGCAAATATTTTTAATGATTATTTTGAAGACGTTTGCAAAGATTTACAGGTTTCTTCCTGGCCACCTCTTGCAGTGGATATTGCTGATAATCCAGGAATTTGTATCATTAAGTCGACCATAGAAAGATTGAAGCATCATCCAAGCATTATCATGATTCGTTCTAAACACTCTGGGAAGTCTTTTGCTTTTACTCCAGTAACCCCGGAGGAAGTGCAGCGAGAAATCATGAATCTTAATCCCAGGAAGGTGACCAGTGGCAAAGTCAAATCAAAAGATATTCAAATGGCTAACGACGTAGTCTGTGCACCTCTTACGGATTGTATTAACAATGACATCAGTACTAACATATTTCCTCCTATATTTACGTTGGCTGATGTGACACCAGTCTATAAGAAGGGTACACAGACTGCAAAGGAAAACTATAGACCTATAAGTATAATACCCGCTTTCTCAAAAATTTACAAAAGAATTTTACATAGGCCACTTTCTAAATATTTTGATAGCATATTTTCCACAAAATTATGTGGTTTTCGTTCACACTACAGTACACAACATACTATCCTAAAGATGATTGATCAATGGCAAAATTGTCTTGAATAATCAGGTATTGCTGGAACAATATTGATGGATCTGTAAAAGGCATTTGACTCCATTGATCATGATTTTCTTTTGGCTAAAATGGCTGCATACGAAGTAGATAGAAACAGTCTTCTTTTCTTAAAGTCTTATTTAAGTAATCGTTTCCAGAGGACATCCTATTTTGGTAGTTGGAGAAAGTTACTTCTAGGTGTTACACAGGGTTCGATACTTGGCCCTCTTTTGTTCAACATCTTTATAAATGACATTTTCTATATCCTAAAAGAGACTGATATCTGTAACTATGCCAATCATAACATCATTTTTGGTAATTTCATCTCTTGAAAAGGACCTTTCCCATATTCTAGATTGGTACACTTCAAACTAGCTTCAGGCAAACCCGAAAAAATGTTTCTCGGTAGAAAAATTAACAACATTATTTCTATGAAAGTTAATGACTGTGAAATCAATTCTTCTGGTTCCGTGAAATTACTGGGTATAACGCTAGATCGTCACCTGAATTTCAAAAGTCACATAAACTCTATCTGTAAGAAGGTCAGTGCATGTGTTGCAACTCTCAACAGACTGAGAGGGCTTATCCCACAAGAAAAATCTCTCCTTTTATGTAATGCATTCGTACTTTCGCATATTCGCTATGCGCCGATTGTTTGGGTGTTTTGCTGTAAATCTTCATATATGTCCATTGATAAACTACATAAACGAGTCCTGAGAGAAGTTACTGGTCGTTTCGATTTGGATTATGACGGACTACTCAAAACACATCACCAAAACCAATCAAGCATGGCCTAGTGGTCAAGTCATCGGATTTGTAATCTGATGGTCGAGGTCTGAAAACCTGTTCCTCCGGTCAACCCATACCGTGTTAGGGAAATTGGGTAGATGGTTCAAAGTGATCATCGGGTATTGCAGGGGGTTGTTTAGGAGAGCACCAACCCTTCAGTGGGTCGTGTCGCTCAGAAGAGCAATAAATACTCCAGGGCCTTCAACTTAAGTCATGGTCTCTCCTGGAAATAAGTTCTTCGAACTTTCGGAGGTTAACCACGTTAAACATAAAACTCACTAACTCACAAAATGTGTGCACGAATGGCATTTACGTCATCTGATTTGTGAAATTTTTAAGTAGATGAAACGTCTGAACCCATCATTCATACATGAAATTTTCCTTGTGAAAACTGTTCCATATGGTCTCAGGCACTCAAATCTCTTATCGTTACCTAGTGGTAGGACTACGAGATTCCACCCCAAAAGTTCTTAAACCCCCATTTTCCTCTATGCTTTAATAAACTTCAGATTCGTCCGCCAGCCATGTCTATACTGTTTTTAATGTGTTAAACCTAATAATGCAGTTTAAGACAGTTTTAGGTAGTCCAGGGTTATGCAAGATACAAGTCATGGAAATTCTGTTAAAATTTCATGGAAAAGTCATGGGAATTCATTTACAAATTTGAGTGGCCACCCTGATTAGTTGAAGATTTTGAATTTTATTGTATAAAATTAGAGAAAAAAGCAATAAAAAGTAGGAACAATTTAAAGTAAACATTATGACCATATGACACATTTAAAAAATTAAAAAACTGTCTATAATTTTGATTTTTCGCATGTATTCACAATATCTTCGGAAAAAAGGGGACAAATTTCGAACATTTTTTCTTATTCTAAGAGCTATATGGAGTACTGGGACGAACATGTCAATATCGGCTACACACGCTTCTTTTTTTTAAAAGAAACACAAGATTGGATTTCAGGCTGGATGCTTCTTAACAATTTTTCTTTTTCAGCCTGCAGTATTTCTTGAATGATTCTTAACAACTTTGGAAGATAGAGTTTGTCGGTCTAGCTATATTCATTTTAAGTAAGCAAGGTTTATCATGTCATAGACCTGAT
>JAUCNQ010112624.1:0-11511 GCA_032352715.1 Bougainvillia muscus | reverse complement strand
AGGGAAGCAAAGTACCACAAACGTGAACTATTCCCTATAACTTTTGTTCTGTACATTATTAGGGGATGCCCTTTGGTGACTTTTAATAATTATGTATTGGCTACACAATGATAAAAATAATCTTACATTTGGTCTAAATCTTTTGGATCCATTCATCTATTTTTTTCTTCTTCAGACGCATCAACGTTATTACCGCTTTCTATGAGAGTTGGACCAGCAATTTTTAACTTAAAAGTGCTTAAAAACCCTTTAAAATGCATTTAATAGGCTATAATATTTTCTGTCAAAAAAGACTTGAAGTTGGTCAATGATTATATTAATGATAAATCTCTGCAGAGATCAGCATTAAGCTTTTTTCCGTCACGTCACATGTTGTTTAGGATCCGAAAGAATTCCTGTTTAGGATCCTTTAGGATATTGAAAAAGGAAATAATTAGGATCCTAAAGAATTCCTGACAAATCCTTAAAGAAAATGTACAAGATCTTTTAGGATATTGAACAAGGAAAATGTTCAGGAACATTCCTGGATCAATCCTAAGGGAAATGTTTAGGATCCTTTAGGATATTGAACAAGGAAATGTTTAGGATCCTAAAGAATTCCTGACAAAATCCTTGAAGTAAATCTCCAGGATCCTTTAGGGTATTGAACAAGGAAAATGTATAGGATCCTAAAGAATTCCTGAAAAATTCGTAAAGGAAATGTTTAGGATCCTTAAGGATATTGAATAAGGAATATATTTAGGATCCTGGAGATTTCCTGAAAAAATCCTAAAGGAAATGTCCAAGATCCTTTAGGATCCTGAACAAGGAAAATGGTTAGGATCCTGGAGATTTCTTGAAAAAATCCTAAAGAAAGTTTTTCCGGATCCTATAGGATGTTGAACAAGGATACTGATCAGGATCCTGAAGAATTCCTGAAAATATCCTAAAAGAAATGTCTAGGATCCTTTAGGATCCTGAAGATTTCCTAAAAGAAACCTGGTAGGATCCTTTCAGGATTTTCTATCAGAGTACTTTAGGGGTCGTCTCAAACATTCGCCTAAATTCGCTTCACAAATAGCGTCATTTTCATCACCTCACATGAAGTGTTATTGTGGACACATGTATGTACAATAACACTTCATCTATATGAAAATTGACAGGACTGAATCGAATTTATGAAGCGAATCTCTGACAGGAAAACTTAATGGGTAATACAAGGCTTTAAGTTACTCACATATTTACGTGTTGATTGTTATGTTTTACTTTTCTCTTTTTTTCTCGGTATACTCTCCTCCAATTTGAAGTTGGCGTACCCGGAAATTGCATCTATATTTTAGTTACTTAGATATATGGCTAGATAATGGCTGGACCGTCTTGAAACTTAAACACTTTTAGTACCAATCAAATACCGCTACTACGGCTGTTCAGGATTTCTCCTTTAAAAGTTGTAGTTCATTAATCAGAACCACCTATCAAATTTCTCATATTTCCAATTGAAAATACTGAAATATTAGGAAGCCTGTATTCTCTTACGAAAAATCTTTTTTGGATGAGATAAATCTTTGCGGAATCCGCCCTCCCGCTTTCTGTATGATTTTTTTAAATATCTTATGCCAGCCGTAGGGATGCACCTTTTTCGGACAATTAGTTGTATAAGTATGTACACGTTTTCGTTTGGTTGACGTGGTTTTGAGTTATGACATCTTTGTCACGTGATTTCTAAAAAATTTAATTTGCAAATTTTTCCTAATTTTTGAATTTTTTAGCATAACTCTAAAGTTTTATTGTAATTATGATTAAATCAAACATATTTGACCTAATATATATTGCTGACCCTTTTCTGTCTCATTCTGGTGAGTAAATTATCCATTATTGGATTTTGCAGACCGGAACGGAACACCTGACTTCAAAAATGCTAACGTCAACAAAAAATTACCCCATACGAAATAAGATTAAACCACTAAGGTCTCGTTCCCAGAATGATTCAATATTTTGTATTACAAATTGTTTAAATTTTGAGATGGAAATTAGTTGAGTTCATATTCCTAATCGAAACAAAAAATTATTCTAAAAAATAATTAATATGAATTGTTATTACATATTAACCAGAACGTAACAGTAAGAAACTTCAGGAAAAAAATATCCAAGGTGGATAAAGACATTGTTATAACACAGTTACAATTAAGGTAATTGACATGAATTTTTAAAGTTAAGTTGGATCAGTTCTTTACGACATTTATTTGACTCAGACTAGATCCGCCATTGATTACTCTCGAAGTTAAGTATGTATCAATTATTAGAACGTCTGATTAGATTCTGTGTAACTGTTTACGTAGGCTCTTGGAATTGCATTAGTCCTTTTTTGTGATCGAGAAAATAGCTAAGAGGCTGTCAACACTTTGTATCGATAGCAAAGATCTTTTCGAATCATACTACTCTAATCTCTAACAAAGTGTTTTTTCACATATTTAATGTTCCTAATACACTTATTTGAAGTGAACATCTGCCACTATCTTAAACCCTATCTGACAGGGGCTTTTTTGAAAATTCCTATCACGGGGGAAAAGGAGGCTTTTTGCTGACGTCATAAAATATGGCACACACATAGCAGTAACAAGGGAGATCCCGAATATTGAAAAATTAAATCATGCGCAATGTGATATTTGCTGACGTCAGCATTTTTATTCACGATCATTGAATTTTAGTGTGTTGTAGGTTTCAGGCCATAACTTTTGATTGGAAAAAGCTTTTTACAAACTTTTTTCAGATTCTAAAGGCTAAATCACTTAGCTTTCCGTAGTAATCATAATTTCCTGAGCCGCTATGCGTGCCAAAAGTGATAAAACATGTTTTTCTGCGATGATGTCATTTTAGTATGACGCCATCAGATTTTTAAAAATTTGATAACGTTAGCTCGTAGTGCTTATTATGAATAAACTTTCTTCCAAGTTTTATGTTAATTTGATTATTGGTTCAAAAGATATTAGAAATTGATTTAATAAAGGATTCCTATAGGAATTTTTGACTAGTTTCAACAAAAACGTCATATCTCAAAACCACCTTTGTCCGTAGTTTTGAAATTTTAGGAATCTCTTTATGAAAGATATAGTATGTAATATATAAGGTACGAAAGTGAGAACATGACCGCGGGCCAAAAAGCCCCCCTCTCCCCGTGTCAGATCGGGTTAAAGATAATTATCTTTTCGGTAAAAATAATGCTCATATTTAAATTCAATTGTAAAAATTCAATTTTTATTTCAACCATTTGTACTGCTTTTAGGGGTATAGTAATTCTTATAAACAGTTTTACCGTCAAATTCTTTTTAAATTCTTTATTTGTTAGATTTTTGTTTTGGCATAAAAAACACGTTTTTCTTTAAAGCATCTAACTTTGTCAAGATTTGTTCGTTTATCAATAAGGTATCAAATGCAACGTTGAAAGGTTTATAAAGGCGAACCTACATAACCAGCCTGAAAGAGATACAATGTAAATTCTGTACTCGTTTGTTTGTTTTAGATCTTGATAATAACTTTGATGATTAGAAGATTATGTTACTGTCGCCGTCGTTATTTCTTCAATATCTATAATGGCCACTGCTATAAACTATTGTCCACATGCAGGTATCAAATGTGTTTTGTGATCCATTCCATCACATTGGGATGACTGTATACAATTATCGTTTTAGAAATCATCCCCTTTTCATCTCAGAAGAATCTTTATGGTAGTTATTTAGATAAGGAAAATAGTAATGTATCTGTAGATACTAAGTATTTACAAGGAAATTTGTTAAAATTTTTGAAACCCTCCCTGGAAATCCACCAAATTAGTATTAGAAATCGTGTCAAATTTAATTTCAGAATAAGCGTCTTTCTGTATATTTTGTATTTTTTGGGCGCACAACCGTATTGCTGTTTAATTCGATAATTGTCATATAATTTATTTCTGTTCACTTTTCCTGTTTTTAAGAGAATAAGATGATTGCTTTTATGTTGCAGCAAAACATTCCACAGGATGAATGTGCAAGAGAAAGGATTGCGCAAATTTTACTTAACGAGCTGCCAAAATAGCAAATTAGGTAATCAAGAGGGAAACAATATCTATTTCACCCTCTTGCATGGCGAATTCTACGCATACTTTAAATTTTTGTATGTCAAAAGGTGACAATATGCGTCCAAATAAATAATTCGAGTTGGCAGATGTGAAAATTTGAATTTTAGTGAGGTACATGAGCCAAAAACATAAAACCGGGGGTAACATTTTTTCATATTTTAACCCCCTGGAATGCAATATTTTTATCTTCCGACATCTTTCCTGAAACTGCATATCGTATTTGATGTGAAAATCCCCAAAAAGGAACCCCCTGGATTTTTAATTTGTATTTTGCCATTTTCTCTGTTTCTCTTGCTCTAAAATGGACAAAAACAATTTTTTTGTTAAGAAAACATGTTAATGCAACAGATGGAATAAAATTAAAGGTGTCAAAATAATTAGTTAGTCTAAAACGACGAGACAATTTTGAGTACAACCCCCGTCTTAAAATTTTCTTGAATTGCAGCCTTAATTACGTCGAGTGACTAATACACCAAGCTCTTTTCAGCTGCAATCATGATGACTGGGACAACGCAAGTGTCTTCTTTCGTGATGTTCCATGGGGAGTCGTCTTTAAGTCCAGGGAAGAAGATTGTGCTGCTGGAGTTTTACCATGGGTCCAGGTTGACATTGATACTTTTGTATAGCCTTGATTCTCTTGCATGTATGTGCGGAGACTTTCATACATCGCAACCTCTATTTCCAACAGTCTCAAAGCGTTCAAACTGGTAATAATAAGTGGTTATTTAGAACTGCTACTAACGACTGTGAGTTTGTTATTACGGAATCAAACACAGTGCACCAAGATATGATTCATGAACACATTTTAGGTCAGAGCATGGGCTCTCAGGCTCTCATGACTTCTGGTATATTTGCAAGAGTGTCAGAAACAACGTTCACTCTTTTAGTCTTTCTCTTCAAAAGACCTGAAGTTTTGAATTCTACCAAAGACAAATCTGAGCCCGTTGTCAATCAAGTCAGTTCTAACCTTACAATGGACGATCCAGGGCTTTCTCTTCGTGATTTCCAATCAGGAACTGATCACTTAGTTGATGACTATAAAATTACTCCTACAAAGGTGGCTGTTATTATGATGAGTTTGATCCTTTAAACAATACTGGTCTAAATGGTAGCGATGTTGTTGCACTTCAGAAATATTGTCATGAATTGGCTTCAGTTCTGTATAAATGTTTGATAAATTTCCGGCCTTTCACCTTCGTATATGAGTGAAGTTTCGTGTTTAAAGGTCCTTCTCAGTATGACCTGCGAAATGCGAGTTCGCTGGTTCGAACACGTAATCGCACTGCTCGGTATGGTTTGTTGCCCACTGCAAATATAGCTGGTCAGTTATAGGACTATGTACCGAACTACATTAAATGCTCTTCCTCCCTTGGTGTTTTTAAAAACGGCCTTCGTTCCCTCGAACATCTATCCTCTGGCTGTTGTCTATGTAATTAAATTCTAGAAACTCTATTGATTTAAACAAAATTTCCCAGGAGTTTGCGACCTTGATTCCTACTTCTCCATTTTAGGAGAACAGATTTTTGTTTGTTCTATACTAAGGATCTCTTCTCTTGATAGCGTAGACGAGCGATCAATTGTGAGAAATTTTAATTTTTATACTTTTTAACGTAGCCGATTTGAATTAGCTTTTATAGCTAACCATGTATTCTTTGAACATCCGAACTAGAGGTCCAAGGAATTCATAGGTCCCATTATTATTGTAGTATATCCACTTTAAATAAATTTAAAATGAAATAATATAAAAAAGGTCTTCTTTCCTTTTTCCTGGAAATCTCATTCTGTCATTTCCGTTTACAACAAGTGAAGTTAAAGATCTTCACAACAATAAACATATTGTGTATTACTTGTTATAAGCAAAGTATTTGAATCTTTGCTCAACGGTGATTTAGTTCTTAAACATCTCTACTCTTCATACCTGTTTTCTTGCTTTCATTATGGATTTCAATCAGGAAGATCAACATATGACCTTATCACTGTTAATTTTAAGTCAAGCCTGATAGACATATCAGGATTGACTTATATATGATTTTATTTCCTCCTATCTAAATACTCCAAAAATACGCATTGTTTTAGATGCTGAATCATCAACTAACTTCAATTCCATCTATGCATCTTGCAGATCTTATATGTGATTTCTTTTTTTCTTTTTCTTTATATCTTTATTTGAAATAGGTTGTAGGTACAGTCAAACTATAGTGTTTACTATTTAAACCCATTACACACACATGATATATACAGTAAATATGATATAATTTAATTTAACAAAAATCAACTCGATTCTTACTACTTCTAATATAAATAAACTATTAAGATATCAAAAAACTCAAGTAGCTAAGTGTTTATTTAAATAAATTCTGCAGTAGTATATATATACTGTTTCCCAGTGGGCACAAAGACGTCTTAACGACGTCTTTAGGACGTCTCACCGAGACGTCCCTAAGACATCGCAAAACTGATCCGATGCGGTAATCTTTGAGACGTCTCGAAGGGACGTCTCTATGACGTCTCAGTAAGACGTCTTTAAGACCTCGCCAGATTAATAATTGAGACGTCTCTAAGACATCGCGGGATTAATAATTGAGACGTCTCTAAGACGTCGCGAGATTAATAATTGAGACGTCTCTACGAGGTCCCGATAAGATATTGCGGGGATCATCTGGGATGCCTCCTTCGATAACACTTATGTCTGGATTATTAGCACAGAGACTAAGTTCTGGGGAATTAACTGGGATCAAACGTATGATTGGATATTTATGTGAGTTCTCTAGATATTACAAAAGTTGATATCTTAAAAATATACCTCGTGAGCAACTTCAACGGTCCGTTTAAATCCCATGAAGGCATTTATATAAGTACTTTTAACAATATTTACTTCCATATTTTTTATCTTCATACTCATAATATAAAAAACAAACTCCATTAAACTTATTAGACTACAAAATTCGAATACACCTATGGTACATATTTGCACTACATGAGAATGATTTTCGTGCATATAAAAGTATGCAAAAAGACAAATTTCTTTGAAGTGAAAAAAAAACGATCGAGGATAAGATTTGTAAAAAAAAAACATTAAAATTTTACAAGCCATCGATAATAACCATCTCTTCTTCATGATATTTTTCGCGACATCACTGCCAACAGGCAAAGTTTTTAAGAAATCAAACATAATCATTCTGTAGCAGATAATAATAACAAATCTTAAATTAGCCAATCATTTAATGTTTTGTTAGTTTCTAAAAGGCGTCAAGATTGAAGCCTTTTTTTACAAGATTTTCTTCAAAGTAAAAAGGAGTTTAATATGTTGCCAATGAATTGCGCAAAACTTTACACTTTAGGCAAGCTAATCATTTTATTAGAAAAACGTAACCTGCTGTTTTTTTGTAGATCAGAGATTTCAAATACACATGTGTTATGAGAAAGTATGGAAAGCAAAATAAATTTATTGTAACTACAAAGTCTATACTTTATGTGTATTAGGCGAGATGGCAACGAAAGTTCTCCCAGCTGATACAAAACTAAATTTGACGTCCTAACGTTACGACGTCGATAGGACGTCATTTTTGAAATTGTGCTTTCTGGGTGGTGGTAACTGTGTAAAAACCAATACAATTTCCTCTAAGGAGTAAAAAAAGTCAGATGACACATGACGATGCGATAATATGACTGACGATCATGGTGCACCAGAAAACTCTAAGAAAAATCAGTCATGAAAACCCCAGCTTAAGCAAAGCCGTTTATTCTACAAGAGATCTTCGACGACTTTTATTATGGTGTATCGACACGAATTGTCTTTTCTTAATAACTCTTCAAAATTTGAGTAATCATCATTATAAACTATCCTAAGAGCAGCTCATTCATGTAGATTATTGATCGTGTTATTCAAGTATCTGTCATGAAACATCCAAACTAGAGGACAGTAAAAAAATTGAGATACTATAAACGCTTTGAACATAGTTTTCCGTTTTTGTAAAGGAAGTAATTTACTTATCCTACCTAGAGCAGTAAGTTTTCTACCTGCTTTTAAACAAATATTAGTGATATGTTTATTGAATTTCAGATCTTTATCAATCGTTACACCTAGCAATCTTTTGTGTGATTCCTTCCAAATTCTATATTTACCTACCATCGCCCAGTGGCTTTGATATTTAAATCCAGATATTATTAATTGACACTTTTCTCCATTTAGTTTCATATAGTTATTTTCAAACCATTCAATAGCTAATAGAGAGTCATGTTCTAAATTTTGTAATAGTGAATTTAACTCCTGATCAAAAGAATTAGAAGTCGTATCGTCAGCATAATTACACACACCTGTTTGATCATTTAAATAAAATAAATCGTTAATGTATATATTAAATAAAAGTGGTCCTAATACTGAGCCTTGAGGAACCCCTTGTAAAAGCTCCGACCAAGAACTAAAAGATTTATTAATTTTAGTTCTTTGCCATCTATCAGTCAGGTAACTGTGGATAAGAGCTAAAGCTGGCTTACTAAAACCGTAACAGTGTAGTTTTGGGATTAGCACATCATGATTTAATGTATCAAACACCTTCGATAGATCTATTAGCATAGCACCTGTATAGCCATAATAATCTAAAGATGTCTTCCATTTTTCAATTAAAGAAATCAGTGCATGTTGGGAGTTATACCCTTTTCTATAACCACATAAATAAGGTGATAAATACTTATCTATATATGTAATAATTTAATTTTGGATTATTCTTTCATACACTTTGCACGCAGCAGGTAGTATACTAATCGGCCTGTAATTTTTAACAGATGTAACATCTCCTTTCTTAAATGTAGGTGTTATGTCTGCTAGCTTTAGATCTTTATCGAACTCGCTATTCCTTATGGCTTTTTTTATTATATAGTGCAAAATCGGACCACATATATCAGAGTTCTGTTGTAAGTGTTTCGGTGGGATGTTTTGAAATGTACTGGCTTTCTTTGGATTCAGTTGTTTCAGTTGTTTCTCTACCTCACTTAGTTCCATTCCTCAGAAGAAAAATGGTTCTGGGTTAATATTTTTTTCTTTAATTTTCAAACTACTTGGATGACATTCAAAATTTTTAGATGGCAATATCAATTGGATCCTCCAAGTCTCCTTTTTCAGTTAAGAGATAACCATTCTCATTTATTTCTAATGATTTTACAGCATTTTTAAAGAAACAGTTTATCATAAGAGATTATTTCATCCTCCTGATCAATAGGAATTTTTTGATTCCTAGGTCCCTTTTCAGAAAACAGTGGTTTCATTGTCTTCCAAAACGTTTTATTGTCAGTAATGTTGTTTAGGTCAAGGTTGCTATAAAACTTTTTCCTTTCTTTTTTATAAAGTTTAGAAACAAAGTTCTTCTGCTTAAACCTTGCTTACTTAAAATGAATATTGCTAGACCGACAAACTCTATCTTCCAATGTATAAAGATTTATTATCTTCTTCACTACGGGATCGATGAAATTTTGTTTCTAACCCAGATCTTTTCATCATGGCTTTTCTTAATACCTTGGTCATATATGGTGCATGATTGGCTCTTATAAACTTTTTCTTTTTAGGAGCATGTTTTACTAAATTTCTAGGAATATTTTTTCAAAGTCCGTATAATCATTTAACGCGCTAACGTTATAATTCACAAATGTAATTTCTAATTGATAGAAGTTAGTTGGAGAACAAACTTTTTTTAGACATCGATGTCAGTATTCCCAGTAGACTGATAAAACATTAGAATCAAAGGTTGACCGACAAGCATAAGTATTTCCTGCTGAAGTCGGTTAATGGCTAAACTTTAAAGTCAGTAACGTGTCAAAAACAACTGGATACATGTGATATTTTGCGATATTATGTAAATATATTATTATTAATGAGTTTGAGTGTCTATTCTACTGCTGTGGCTTAATAAAAGCATGTTCTGAGTCCGCTTCTAATACGTGTCTTAACCGTCTTTACGACGTCGTAAAGACGTCTATTAGACGTCATTTTTGGTCGTTTGGTTTTAAACATGTGACCGATAATACAATCATTACCGTATCAAAACTTCGTCGCCAGGGACGATATTTTAGCTATTCTACAACCTCGTTCCCAGGGTCCTTTATCTCTCTCTGATTTGCAGGATGGCGAGATGAAAGAAGACCCTGGTATCGGAGGATTTATCTGGCCACATTGTGGGCAGAAATAATTTAATATGCGAGAACCAGATATAATTTATGCGTGAAAATTATCATTTCAGATAAGTGCACATTTTTAGCGGCAGAGCACATTTGAACGAAAAGATGTCAAGAAAAATATTATGGTTGTTGTTATTGCTTTAGACCAGTATTAGTTTAATCAGTAAGTTGCACTGCAAAAGCACCATGTAGACAGGCTCTGTTTATATACTTGTAAGTTATCATCTCATACATTTTACTCTACTGCAGTGGAGCAGCAAAACGTTTTAGTGGAGAAAACACAACCACCCACCCCCCAAAAAGTGTTACTGTTGTTTTTTGGAAATATCTTTTTGCCTGGGTAGCCTCACGTACTTGAGGGATATATATTGTATATTCTTTCCTGAAGGGGCAGAAAGGAGATGTTATTTGAAGCATCAACTATCACATCAGCACGCCCTCAAAACGCACAGAGATTTAGCTTGTTTTTATTTCTACTAGCTATAGATTTATAGCTACACACTCTCTAACTAGGCCACTAAAATCATAACTCCGTTCCACAAGCAATAAAAGTAAAGGCTATGTTGCATGGACATAATTTAACCTTAACTGAGAGTCTCTTTGCTATATCTAGCTAGCTAGGTAGGTGTAGAGGTAAGTAGAACTTTCATTTGACAACCGAGGGGCCAATCTGACCTATAACTGTCCCCGTAATACCTCCGTAAATATACAGGAGTGTTTTTTACGGGAGTGTTATATAGAACCCCGTAAATTACGTGGTTACGACATGGATATGACACTGTTCAAATGGACGAGGCGCAAAACTGAACATTTTGTTAAAACTGATCAAAATCTGATATGTAACATATAACAACTACCTTATTACACAAAATTGCCGCGGTACAGTAATCAACATGAATTGAAAAATTAAACCACGTTAATTTGTGTTCCGCGTAATTTAACCCGTCGTTATTTAATGTATGGTGTTAAAACATCCCACGTTAATTTGTGACGATTTTAGTCTTTGAGCTAATAAAAACCTTAATTTTACTTAATTTGTCTCCACGTTTTTATGCAATTATCTTTAAGTACGTAATTTAAGGTACAAAACTTCTTTTATGAACGATAAACGTTGGAGATTCTGCAGAGAAATTCAAATTAAACTCTTCCTACTGTATCATTTCGACATTCGTGTTAATTATTGATGGCGTAAATTTTCACTGCGTTAACCCTATTCGAAATGGGAAGGTGGGGGGGGGGGGGGGCCA
>JAUCNQ010112613.1:0-11512 GCA_032352715.1 Bougainvillia muscus | reverse complement strand
ATGGCTTTCTAACACAAAATAACAAGAAAATATGCAAACTGATACGGAGCATGACCAAACCAGCCGCCGCCATTTATGTTTTTATATTGACTTGTACTTGTACTTGTAGCAATTGTCATTAATTATTTCAGGGAGTGAAAAAGTTTCGCGACAGCGTAATTATGGACAGGCCGAAGGCCCGGATTATCGACAGCTGGGGGACTTGGGGGTGCCGTAAACTCCCAATCAGGGTCACATTCCACTAGGTCCTAGATTAGTTAAAATCGGCATGGAATTCAGACCAGTTCTGTTTGAAAAAAGTTTACAAAGGACAGGGATACCACATATTCAGATAGGCAAAGAAATTCATTTCTTAAACATTTGGCAATAATAATAGTGTTTTTAGTGGCTAGCAAAAGATTAACGTTCAATAAAATGCTGTATGCATAGGGTGACCCACATGGAGACCAAAAGTAAACATTTGCATGCATATAACAAAAGTAATGCCAGTAAAAAGTTAGATCTAATGCTTTTGCTGTTGAATTTGAAAGGAGTGGCAGCCCACATGAATGTTTATATCTATGACTTTTGAATGCTCCAAAGTTAAACAGAAGAGAGATATATCTATGGAACGCCCTTACTGCCATAAGTGACTGCATTGAGGTTCGTTCGGTCCCTTTATCGTTACATGACGTCGTTTTGACGTTCCATGCGGTCGTGTCACTGTCTCGTGATGTGCATTTTACATTATACATGGTCATTTTGCCATTATATGAGGTTGTTTGTTCGTTTAACGAGGTGAAATCATCCGTGCATGTAGTGAGTTCATTATTCTATGAGGTCACTTTGAAATTGTATAATGCCGTTGATACCTTATGTGATGTCAATTTACCATTACGTGAGGTCAAACCATCCTTATGCGGTCTCTTTACTTTATGATGTCAATTTATGTCATTATATGAGGGTGGAGTTCATTAAACCCCCAAGAAGGGGAGTTCGGAAAATAAGAGTCATGTACTACAAAGCACGAAATTCAACTTCGTCCCCAGGGCTTTTCGTTTTTTTTATGAGGAGAGAAAGTGGAAGCTCTTTCCGCTTTCTCTCTTCATGAAAAAAACGAAAAGCCCTGTGGACGAGGTTGCACGAAATTATAATTGTACTTGAGCAACCTCTAGCTAAAACATGGCAACCAACAACGAGCAGCTTGAAGAAGTGTTAAACAAAGCTAATGTGGGACACCTCGTTGAAACTTTTAAACATGAGAATGTGGATCTTCCCATCCACATTGTGCGAGGCTAATGACAGTGAACGAAAGCATTCACTAAGGGAACCCTTCTCAAAAATTCGCTTCACAATTTGCTTTATTCTTATTAAATTTTCATCTCAGATGAAGTGTTATTGTGCATACTTTGTACTCCTGTGGCATCAGCACGTTCACTTTCTTCCTTTCTCTTTCTTACAATTTGAGCATAATTTCAAACTTTTATCCGGTCCCCTATAGTGGGAATACCCAGCCTTGCAAGTTCACAACCTCATTCCTCAGCTGTGAAACCTTTCGTGCTAGTTGTCTGTGATCACGTTCATCAAGCTTTCCCGGCCGGCCATTGCAAAGTTTGTTTTGACAAAGGAGGAGCGAAAACGTAACTCGTACATTAAGACAGCATGGAAAATGCATGAAGCAGATGTAATTTTAGAACGGAAAAAAATGACGCGAGAGCAATTGTTGGAGAAGGAACAAACTTCAGAATGTGTAGAGGATTTCAATGGTACCTGGCTGCATGCAGCATTAGAAAACTTAAAACAGAATGGAATTAAAGTAAAGGATTTCTCTGGCGGTGTGAAGTTAGAGAAAGGGCGCGGTAAACATCGCAACATAATACTAGTGAGAAGTACAAACTGTGGCAAGACGTTCATGCTGCGTCCGTTTCAAAATATGTATGATTGTTTTGTAAACCCTTCTTCGGGAACTTTTAACTTTGTCGGAGCTGAAATGTCAGAGGTTGTCTTCTTCAACGATATCAGATGGAGTGATAAATTGATTCCATGGGATGACTTTCTGAATTTGCTGGAAGGTCAACAAATACACGTGCTAGTACCAAAAAGACAATTTGCCAAAGATTACCAAGTATGCACAATGAGTCTTCTTCTGAGATTAACATTGATAACTATAAAACGAAGTTCTTAGCGAATTTTTGAAATGGTTCCTAAACAGGACCTTATTCTTGATCACAGTTTACGCCGTAAACTGTCTGGAAAGCCATTGTTGGGATTTGATGTGCTATAATGGGAGTATTTCAAGTCTACAGAATCACATAAAAAAACATGATACACAGTTAGAGCGCATGAATGCGCATTTTAGCGGAGAAAATTATTCCCCTATATAGTGTATTAATTCCCATCAATTGAGCACATGACACACATATTTTGCAGTTTCTCTATAGGTGTTTGTTGCAAAAGTTCTCTTTAATTCGCTTCACAAGTCGTTTCATTTTCAACTCAGAAGAAGAGTCATTGTGCATACAAAGTATGCACAATGACTCTTCTTCTGAGATGAAAACTGATAGTATTGAAACACATATCTTAGCGAATGATATCAGAAGGTGAGCGGTGAGTCACGAAACAAGAATTTTCAAGTTCCATGTTGCAAATTTCTCAAGGAATGGGTTTTGCTTTCTTGAAAGTTGTTGTCGCGAAGTCCCTGCGAATGTAAAATATTTAATAGCCAATTCTCTGTTCTTTTCGCTTCAACACCATCTTTAACCTTTTTGGCATAGAGTCTATAATGTTATTGATTGTTTGCACAGAGAAGTTCAGTAGAGTGTTTTTTGCTCTTTCGCAAAATTCTTCAAAGGTTTCATCAGTAATCTTGTGGTCAATGGCATCCTCATTCAGTTTGTTCTTTATTAAATGAAATATAATTTCTATGGGGTTCAAGTCTGGGGTACGTGGTGGAATACTCATCAATTTTGCATCAACTTTATCAAACGCCTGCTTTGCTTTCTTACTATTCTGACTTGGGTCTCCGTCTTGTAATACTCTATGAGCACGCTGTTTTCCTGATCTAATGAATGCATCATCAAAATGTTCTCTCACATAGCTAGCAAATTTTTCACCACTTATTCTACATTCATATTGCTCACAGGTTACAACCCCTTTATCATATGAATTTCAAACCATGAACTTTGCGTGACGGGTGCCCTACTTGCTGCCCTTTCCTCTACAATGGACGTTGTGTCCTTCATCTTTTCTCCTGCACTCACGCACTTTTGGGGCCATTGCTTGGTCCATAGGATTGCGTTTATACACAAAACCCACACCATCAAGGTAAAAGCTTACACTGTGCTGCCAAAATTGTCATTTTATTTGACATCCACAGACACCATGTCCCTTTCTTTGAGTCCGTCCATATTCAAAATTGCTTTCGCAAAGTGCTCTTCTGACGGTTCTGTTGGAAACATTACGTATACCATTTACGTGTTGAATTCTCTTTGATGTGAATGAACCAACCTCAATCCTCAGCTGTAAAACCTTTCGTGCTAGTTGTTTGTGATCACGTTCATCAAGCTTTCTCGGTCTACCAGGATTTTGGTTACGTCTATCAACCTTATACGTACCAATCGGTTGTTTAGCATGTCTATAGATTGTAGCCTTTGAATAGCATTTTTAATAATTTTTTACCAGCACACTGGAATAATGCTTGAATTTGTGATGATATTGCCAACGGCATAGGTCTTTTATTGGTTTTACTTTGCTTTATTTTATGCTTTTATTAGAAAAGTAAAAATATCATTATATTGCATAGAAGTTAGTGTCAGTTCAATTCCTAAAGGACTAACCTAATCTACAGTATCATTTACACGGGTGTGCGCTTACTTTGCAATAGCCCAATACCTTCGCGAAAACAAAATTTAGCGAGCTGGCAAATTTGCGAAGTAAGCGAAAGTTTGTTCTCGCGAAACTTAGTGCTCCTAAAGTACATAGTTAGAGACCCTTGAATTATCAAACATAGTCCGTCAAAGTACTCAGGCCTACCCAGTTTAAACATTTTAGGCAGGCAAAAAATAATTTTGAAAAAAAGTCTCACTTTTTTCCGACAATCATGGACAGAAATTATGAGACACTATCCATTTTTGCATGAAAATCCCCCTCTCCCCCAGAACAATGTTGGTTTTGATGTCTGAAATGTCCCAAGATTGCTAAAAACCAAAGAGTAAGGCTTTAGCCAACATTGTTCAGGGGGAGAGGGAGATTTTCAACTAAAAAATCACTTGCCTCGAGAATTTCTGTCCATGATTGTCTGAACACGCAAAAAGCAAATCGAAAAGGACATGTATAGCACAGAGGTCATCCAAAAAATTCCAGCACTAGGAGCTTTCAGGAGCAAAATGCATCCATAGACAGCCTATATGAGTAGGGCATTAGTGTACCAGGATTTCCTAGCTAGGTCTATGGTCGCTTTTTGCACAAACACACTGAGCGTAATCATCATTAAGCTTCAATTGGTGAAGTTACAATGCACCTTATCTCAGACACACAATCGTGACCTTCTTCTCTCATGACCATGCGCCTTTGGAGTAGTGCTAAGGAGACACGGAAAGTTTTGGAGACGTGAGAAATTGGTGTAACGGTTACACGGCAACTGTGAACAAACATGAAAGGCTGGCAAAATTACTGGAAAGAAATCTATACTGTAAGATAAAACGTTTTCTCATAAACAAGAAATTTAGCTATATATATACATGAAAAGCGATCAAGCATCCAGTCTTTGATGATTCTTCAATGAATCTACTGCATGTAACAAGAGATTGAATGCATGATACAGGCAAAAAAGAGCTCAAAGTGGTATTCATGGTGGGTACCAAGAATACAACTTTTGAGTTACAGAACACTCTCTCCTAAGGTAATATGAACAAAGATAAAAAATAAAATGGCTGACTCAGATGATTTCCAAGAATGTGGGGAAGGAGGACGACAGGTTTACCTTGTAACATACTCAAGAGCGGATCGAGAAATGTGTACCACGCGTGAATCTTTTGCAGATTTGTTTGCGAACGCATTCAATCAGGACGGCAAGTTTGATAGAGTAGATCAGTGGGCTTGCTGTCTTGAGCAACATACAGAGGGAAGGCCAGGCATTCATTACCACTTGGCCATGAAACTTAATGGTGTTTTTCAGTGGAAACAAGTGAGGGATAGATTAGACCAACAGTCTAGCATTAAAGTAAACTTTAGAAACGTCACTTCAGGGTACCATGACGCGTACAAATACATATGCAAAGAAGATGTCAAAGTTGCACAAGGATTTAAAAATGAAGTTTAACGTAGAATTTGTAGCTGGTAACATATATAGAAATTTGTCTTCGGGTTAATGCAGCTAGGTTAGTGGTCGTGATTCGCCAATTCTACCATACCAATCATGAAAGATGTATGTGTACTGCTTCTTCCACTGGGGGCCCTAAAAAGAATTTTAAAATGGTTAATAACATAACAGAAGCTGGTATGTATTGATAATAACTGAGAGTTACTCCTGGAGCAACGCTGAGTTTGAACTAAGCCACCAAGAGTAACCACTAGGCCTCAGGGAGTTACAACTAGGTCACCGAGAATTACCACCTTGGTAACCGAGAGTTAACCGTTTGGGTTAGGCCACCAAAAATTAGCACGGTTACCACTAGATCACCACACTAGGTAACCAAGAGTTAACAATAAGGCCACAAAGAGTTAGCACGGTTACCACTAGGTCACAGCAAATTACCGCAAGGTAACCGAACCAACAACCACTAGAGCAGACTAGGCCACAGAGAGTTGCACAAGGCTTGGGAGTAAGCACAATATAAAGGTTCCAACCAGCAATTTATTAAGTGATCAAATGGCTGCAAAAACACAAACCTCAAAACCTAGAGTATAGAGAGCATCAAAAAATCATACATCCCTGGAGGTACAACAGGTACAACAACATGATGCTTGTTATTTAGCCCCAAAATTACAACAACATGCATGCTATATAGCTCCCAAATTTTCTTTTGATATAGCTACATTTGATTTTGATTCAAAAAACTGTGATATTCAACCATTGACCTATCTAGCTTTAACTACTTACTTGTCTGGAGCTTTGTCTCTTTTGAATGATGAATGAGTACAAGTTTTGAAATTTTATCCAGAGTATAAAGAGAGTATTTATTCGCCATCTTGCTTCTTGCGATTCACCAGAATATTCGAATGCTCCCCCTGCTCCAAACATCGCATGATAAATTTACTTTTGTAATTTTGTCACGTGACAAGCCAGAAATCTGCCTTGTCGTGGTGGGTATCACCAGTCGTAGCTTTCATCAATTCCCGTACGGCATTACGGCACTCCGATTTCCCGCTTTTATCTCGATTGCTAATTCTTCGCGCCCCGATTTTGGTTAAGCTGCGACTACCAGTCTATGTTGGATACAAATTGCTTGTTTTGCGGTATTTCCTTTATGTTTTCTACCTGTTCTGGAAGTTGCTTTATCAATATACTCTTGAGCAGTAACGAAGGCTCCCACACTCCAAAATTAGCTCTGGTATATTTCTGAGTATTAATCTCATCAGAATTCTTGCTTACCAGTTCTTCCTTGAATTCTCCTTGAATTCTCCATGTACTTCGTCATCTTTGCAACAGCTATCTTCTTTCGATTTCAGAACGTCAAGTTTACTCGGCTCAGTACTCTCAGTTTTTGTACTTCTAATCAGCATCAATGGATTACATCCTCGATCTTTACCTCCTGCTATGATGGTCCAACCGAATGATGTGTATTCTGCTACTGGTTCCCCTAGTCTTTCAATTCTTGCTGTTTGTTTGGTTTTGATCTTGGTATATTCTGAAGCTCCAAGAAGGACATGCACAGGTAAGTAGGGTTTGGTATCCTCATCATCCATCTTTACTGCCTTTAGAGGCGAATACTGTTGAATAATCTCTTGATAACTGGGATTTGGTAATAAAATCAACTCGGGTTTGTTTACTATACTTACTTCCATATTGATTGTGAAACTCTCCTTCGCATTTCATATTCGTATTTCGTAAATATCCACCTTAGCATTCATTGTATGAAGCATAGTCTCGATTTTCTTGCGGTCGGTTCTCAGGGGATACTTTTCCAACTTGCTTGCTAGCAATGATGATATGTATGAACTTCCAGCTCTAGTATCCAGCAGTGCTCTGCACTTAATCCCTTCCACTTTTACCACTACTACAGGATATATGACTTTATCTTCTCTTGTTGCAAAGCATGATTGCTTGACATGATTCCCATCGCTTTGGTTTTATGCCTTGCTTCCTTCGAAGCATATTGATGTATGATGTTTTCCTCCGCAATGTTGACATGTTCTCTTACTTTTACACTCACTTGCTCTATGCCCTGATCCAACACAGTTAAAGCATAGCTTTTTAGATGAGATTATCTTCTTACGTTCTGCAGTATCTGTGACCTTCTTACACTCATTTGCTTTATGTGTTACTTCGCCACAGTAAATACATGTCTTCTTCTCCCATTGCTTTTGACTCGTCTGGAGCATTCGCTCTTTCCTGTCATCTTTATCTTCGCTGTTAGTTGATGACTGGTCTATAGGTTGGTTTCTTTCTGTCCATAGTTTCAATGCATTGACAAGATCTCCGAATTTCCACTCTTTCCAATCATTATCCAACATAACCAGGCTTGGTCTTACTTAGGGAAGTTTGTTAAGCGTCATTCGCACATTACCATGGATGTCTTTCAAGTGTCCCATCGTATCAAGTACTTGTATACTGTGAGCAAGCTTTTCATAAAAGTCAAAGATCTTCTTTGGATTTGTTCCATTAACTGTCGGTAACTGCAAGATTTTCTGGACATGAGCATTGACAATCTCACTTGTTTTTCCGTATTTATCCTTCATATTCTTCATATTCTTTGCTCGTTCGTACCCTTCGGCGTTGAATGGTAGTCCATCAGTCATCATCCGGACTTTAGGTATAACCAGCTCTTTTAAGTAGGAAAATTTAGATACTTGGGAAAAGTCATTTTTGTCGATCTCAACTTCAAACTGACTCCAAAATCTTGGCCAATCTAGGTGAGTACCATTGATTTGAGTTATAACAAGTTTTGGTAGGCGTACCTTAACTTTCTATTCTTTCGTCTTTGTGACAGTTTGCGACATTTTCTGTTGTAGTTCAGCCTTCATCTTATACAGCTCTAGCTCTTCCAGTTGGCGTTGTCTCGATCTTTGGTACTTTTCCTCCTCACTCTGTTCTTGGTCTTGATACACTTCTTTTTCTCTCTATCTTATTTCTTCGTATGCTGCCTTCTCAAGTTATTTTGCTTTGGAAGTTTGTTCGTGTTTGATTTCTTCAATACGCTGTATAATCTTTTCCTTCGATAATCGGTATCTTTCCACTTTCTCTTCTAGTTCATCACGCCATACTTCAATCTCGTTGATTTCTCTGTGTTCTTCAATCTCCTTCTTCTCAGCATTTATTTCAAGCTCCTCCAGTTCATCTACTTCCGCTTTCCACTGTTTATGATGCTTTTCCAACTTTGATAAATCTCCCTGGTTTAAGAACTTCTGAACTTTCATTTCATATAACGATAAAAACTTCAATTTGTTGTCGACTTGTTCTGTAATTTCTTCCATTTCTTACTTGATTCGCCGTTTCTTACGTAAAACGTTTTTTTGTGATATGACGCAATGTTCACTAATGTTTACAAATGATTTGTTCTTCTTGTATGTAGAGTATTCACGATAGAATGTTTCTAGAATAATATCGGTTCTTCTTCTGATGATGTAATCGTTATTCCAATGGATGTTCTTCTTGATGATGTAAAGTATTGTGTCTTTATTAATTTCTTCCAGATTGTTCGCTTGATCGATTAATGAGATCAACTTCCACAATTAAACACGTTGTTTAATAATTTGAAATGTTATGTATATAATAACGAAATGTAATGTAAATATAAAAAGATAATAAGTTCGCCAGACGTTTGTTGAACTTTATCCGTACAGTGTTAACGATTATGAAATATTCTCAGTGACAGTGACAATTACATTTTTAGACTGGAGAACTGCATACCGTTTTTGCTTTTTTAAAAGTCATGACTTTTGGACCGGGTCCAATAGTAGGAAAATACCAACGAAAAGCATAAAACCATTTATATTTTATTTAAATTTGAATGGTTCTACACTTCTTCGAGCACTTACCTACTATTTTAAGCTTCTAGATCCGACTCTGTCATTTTAGGCTGACTTTTTAGTTATGATAATTCAGTTTATTTTAAGCTCTAATCAGTATTTCCCCTGTGAAATTATGTTCATATTTATGCGTTGTTCTAGATATTCTATTGCTTAAACATCCAACTATAAAAGTTATCACCAAGATAATAAACACGTTTCGTTTTTCGTTGCATCTATTTTCCAAGGGACACGTGACGAAGCAATTCTTGAACTCATCTTAATCAATAGTTTTAACGTTAATCTATTCCACTTTACTATTAGGTTGACTAACTGTGACAACTACATGACACATTACAGACCATCTTGACTGTTACTCAAAAATTAATAACATTGAGTGGAACTGGAACTGACTGCGACCTCAGAAAATGGCTATCCTTAGCATGACGACACGTATATATTTTCCCCTCTTTTATACATTATCTTTAGGATTTTGGATTAGATTATCTTTGGGTTTTTTTAACCAACTTCTGAGAATTACCGATTCATTTCACGATGTGAGACTGGTATTTGATAGATACATCGAACAATCTCAGAAATCCAGAACAAGGGCGAAACGAACATCTGCCTAGAAATGGTAATATTTAAAGTAACTGGCACAGCAGACATCAGTAACGTGAGTCACAAAGCATTGTTTGCTCGTATTGAAACAAAGCAGCAACTAACTATCTTTCTGTCACAGTATTGCATAAGTGAATTTTAAGGTAGCAACATCGGTTTTGCTGTATTTTTCATACGATCCAATCACAGAGACGAATATGGAGGAATTCTCTAGAAACTGAAGAATCACGATCATGAAGAGGCTGATACGCTATTGATACTTCATGCCATTGAAAAAGATATCTTCAGCAACTGTTATAGATATTCACCTGACACATATGTTTTTCTGCTTCTACTTCATCATTATGAATCATTACCACTTTCAACATATTTCAGAACTGGTGAGGGGGACAAAGAAAGAGATATCAACATTCGAAACTGCTTTGAAGTTGGTGCCATTCGTGCTGCAGCTGTTTTAGGCTTTCATGTCCTCACTGGATGTGATTAAACTGGTCGTTTTGCAAAAATCAATGAGTTTAAGGCGGTAAACGGAAGTTCTTGTCAGTAACTAAATCAGCTGCTAGGTGGACCAGTACTCCAACTAAGCTAGGTACTGTGTTTGATAAGAATTCTGTGAAAGATGCTTTAAAGTTCCATATGGACAATTGTTATTTCACTTGTGGTGAAACTATATTTAGACAGATATGATTAAAGCTAGGAAGTTTTCAAACACCTTCAGATTTATTGACGATCTCAATGCAATGAACGATGGAGGTGAGTTTGAAAAACATTTTGCAGGAACATATCCATCAGAACTTGAACTCCAGAAAGAGTACGGTAACACCAATGCTTCTTTTCTTGATCTTGATATTTCTCTTAATAATAGGATTTTTGATTTTAAGCTTTTTGATAAGAGAGATGCTTGTCCTTTTGATATTGTCCAAATGCCTCACAAAAGTAGCAATATGCCTTCTAAGATCTTTTATGGGACAATAACTGCAGAAGTCCTATGTATTGCACGTACATCTTCTGATCTTGTTCGTCTGTCTGTGTCCTCTTTATTAAGACGTATGTTTAAGCAGGGTGCAGATAAGGATAGAGTGATAGCGTTATTGAAGAAGTCCTATGGTAGACATTAAGTTCTTGGTAAGTTTAGATCCACTTACAAGGATTTCATTGGTCTACTGTTTGATTCAGTATGAGTCTGTTGACAAGAGAATATTGAGAGAAGTGTGTAGTCTGAGTGACTGAGTGAGCGAGTGTGTGAATGTCTATTGTAACAATTCGATAAACATCTGAGATACTGCATTGCTATTGATGACCATTATTTGGGCCTCTATGTAGGTGAATCCGCTCAATTTCAGATACATAAGCCGGTCTAGCAATAGGATTCGAAACTGAACTGCTTATGTATCACTGCGATATTGACAATTTTCATTTTTTATTTTCTATTGATTGTCGTACTTTGTTAGTTTATGTAAGAACTATTATTGAAAGTAGTGGTTGGTAGCGCTCCACTGGTTTGTTTGAAGTGTGTTGGTGGCGCCTCACACAAGTGCCTGTGAGTGAGTTTTATGTTTAGCGTGGTTAACCTCCGAAAGTTCGAGGAACTTATTACCAGGAGAAACCACGGCTTAAGTTGAAGGCCCTGGAGTATTTAATGCTCTTCTGAGCGACATAACCCACTGAAGGGTAGGTGCTCTCCTAGACAACCCCTGCAACACCCGATGATCACTTTGAACCATCTACCCAATTTCCCTCACAT